>JANZLF010000221.1:11313935-11324198 GCA_026546835.1 Erythroxylum foetidum | reverse complement strand
TTCCTCGTCTGTAAAAGTGATTTTCAGTAAACATGTCAACTAGTTCTAGGAATGAATCTAGCTCCCCCTCTCCTTCTTCATTGCCTCCTCGCCAGCCTTCGCCATCGGCCTCCCTGAGTCCTAGTGGGGAAGTGAGTACAGTTCTGATGGAGCTTCATCGAGAGTCGGTCGCCGAAGAAACTTTACAGGTTGTTGGGTCGTTAGAGATAGCGACGGAAGCGGTGGAAGCGCCGGAAGCTGGCGGAAATGAGGTGTCGAAGTTAAGAGGGAATGAGGAGGTTAGAGCGAGTGCCCGGAAGGATGGGCAAATCGTTGAGAAACCACTGAGTGACCCTTCAACGCTGACCGGAAAGGAGCTAAATCGGTCGGTTATTAAGCATAATATCCCCTCGTCTTGGGGGCCTAGGTTGGCGGGCCAGAACGAAAGGATTTATAGCAGCGGGGGTCGCTACTTTGCTGTGATAGAGAGCTTTTTCTCGGTTGGTGGTATAAGGCTTCGTACACCCCAATCATCGATGAAGTATGGTGCACCTACCACTTAAGGCCGAGCCAGATTCCCCAAAATGGCTGACGGTTCATCAACGGTCTGGCCTTGCTATGTCATAATTTCGGGTGTCCTCCATCGATCGGTGTTTTGTAGCATTTCTTAAGGATGAATCAGAGCCCGATCGGCAGGGCCGGGATTCCTCACCTCCAGTATAAGGATGCGAGGTATCGTCCTGCTGGGACAATAGGATCAATCAAATCGTGAAAAACGAAGTATTTCTTCGTGAGACCCCCAGGATCCCCTTTTGAATGCCGACCGTGGAGGTATCCCCTAACTGAGCGATGGAATGACATCGTCGACCTACACCTTCCTGGGGAGGAATGGGAGGTGATCGATAGGATCAAAGCGCTCGGTCGATATTCGTTTAACAATCTCATTATGGGGTATCGCGGGGGGGCCTCGGTCGATTCATTCCTGATCGACCCCCCGCCTCGAATTAGCGGGCTAGGAGGAGAAACTGCCTCTTCTAGTTGACTCCTCGTGATTGAACTATTTACTGTATTTGTAGGTATTGGTTTCGATTTCTAATCTGTTTTTATTGTTGTGCAGCCATGGCAAGGCTTGACGATTTCGCCGGGTCCTCCCGTCCCCCTAAATCCAAAAGGCTAGCCAAGGGGCCTAGAGCTTCTTCGAAGGTGAGGAACAAAGGAAGGGCAGAGGCCAATGAAGACGCTGCTCAGTCAATGGAGTTAGACCGATCTACAGCGTTGCTGGCCCTTCTGTCCACTGAGGATCGTCCTAGTGTGTCAGCGCCCTTGCCGATCCAAACCGATGAGAGTGGACCGAGCGGATTCGGAGAAGGAAGAGATGGAGCCACCAGTTAAAAGGAAGAGGACCGCTTTTGAATGCTGGTCGATCGTCCAGTCAGCTGGAGAGTGAAGTGGGGGAAAAGCAAGCACCCTGATTGGATAAGGGCAAGGGGAAAGAGCGAGTTTCCGGCGGTGGAAAATGGGAGCCCACGATCAGTCTTGATAAGACTATATCGCTTAGGGACGTCAACGTCGCTCTGCACATTGCCCAGAGAGCTGTTCCCCCCGCGGACGAGAGGTTTTTGGATACGTTGGACGATAAAGAATTGGCGGCTAGTCTTGTCCGCAGTTGTACCAGGGATATGGCGTTCGCCTCTGTGATGTATCAACGTCTTGATCAGCTCTATGAAGTGAGGCAAACAATGGACCGAGAGGTCCAGGACCTTTTGGGGCAAGTTAATACTCTGAGAGTTGAACTTTCAGAGGCAAAGGAGGAGAAAGATGTCTTACGAGCCCAACTCTCTTCGATGGAGGAGGAGAAGAATATTTTGGAGGAAGAGAAAAGCATTTTGAGAGCTCAACTTACTTCGGGAGAGGAGAAGAGGGGTAGAATGCTTACTTCCCGAGCCGAGCTGGAGAGTGAATATCGGATGTCGCAGCTCCGCATTGAGAGCCTAAGGAGGAAGGTGGTCGACGCCACTTCAAGGGTGCGACTGGAGGAGGAGCTTCGTTTGAAAGCCTTCCGACAATGTCACGAGGCGCAGACAGAGAAAATAGAGGTCAAGAAGAAAATGCTGGAGCTGCAGGGTTCTGTTAAGGAGCAAAGGATTGAGGCGATCAAGAGATGGAAAGAGCGATATTTACAGGGGAGTGTCTGGAGTTTGCCTATGACTTGGCTCTTTCCATCTTGAGGAGCTGCCACAACTTCTGCGTACCTGAAGGGTCAAAGGGTCCTTCATTCAAAGATTATACCGAGCCGATGCTTCCCACCGCTTTCGGCCTTTCTCTGGAGGAAGTGAGGGAGAAGGCCGAAGGAGAACGAATGTCGGTTCCGGATGAGGAGCTGGACCTTAGCTTGAATGAAGAGGACGAACGATCTCCCGGGGATGTCTCTCCAGTTCTTCCTGCAGACTCTTGTCATGCCTCGGCTGCTTTGTCGACCTCTCTTTCTGCTGATCTGGCTGCTGGCCCTTCCTCTCCCACCGAAGGGTCAAGATGATTTTCTCCTTTTTAAGGCTCATTTGGTCGGGCTTGTGACCAGAACATAAATTCAAGAAAATGAAGTTTTTATTTTTCATCATCTGTCGTGTTAAAATTGGATGATATTTTTCAATAGTAGGTAGTGGGCGAACGCACTTGATGTGCGTCGATCAGTCGTAATGTTTGAGAGAGTCATGGTCGACCAAGGCAATAGAACTTGGCGGTACGATTGTGGGACCGATCGATCCAAGATTTTTGCTCTCAGCATCGCCTGGCTCCAAGGATCTTGTCTTGGCAACTTGTTCGAGCAGTGTCGAGGCCGAGCGATCCAAGGTCTTGCCTTGGCATCGCCTGGTTCAAAGGATCTTGTCTTGGCAATCTGGCCGATCGATATCGAGGTCGAGCGATCCAAGATCTTGTCTTGGCATCGCCTGGTTCCAAGGATCTTATCTTGGCAACCTGGCCGAGCGTGGTCGAGGCTGAGAGATCCGAGATTCATCTTCTTGGCATCGCCTGGTTCCAAGGATCTTGTCTTGGCAACCTGGCCGAGCGTGGTCGGGGTCGAGCAATCCGAGATTCATCTTCTCGGCATCGCCTGGTTCTAAGGATCTTATCTTGGCAACCTGGCCGAGTATGGTCGAGGCCTGGTTCCAAGGATCTCGTCTTGGTAACCTGGTCGAGCGATGTTGATGGAATCTTCTCCTTTTGAACAGTTTAGCGATATTTTGCTTGCCAAGAAATTTGAAACCCCTTTATTGACAATGATAGGGCGTGGGCCGTTAAAAAACCTGACTTACAGGGCCAGGAAAAAGGTACCCACAAGTTGTGTACAAGAGTATAAATAATGACAAACAAAGAAAACAAGTAAACTAAAATAAAGCTTATCTATTGGTAGAACGTCCCCAGGTTTTGAGAATTCTAGGGCACCGGTAAAATCTTCCCGTTTGTATTGTGCAGGATGTACGAATCGTGTCCGTCTTGTTTGACCACTTGATAGGGTCCTTCCCATATCTGACCGAGTTTTCCAGGATGCTTTCCAGCTACCTCGGCCTTTCGCAGAACGTACCTACCGACCTTTATGTCGACCGGTCTTCTTCATCCAGTATAACCCGTTGAGTCTCTTCTGAAGGGTTCATCCTCTCGGTTTCTTTGTCGGCTCTTACGTCGAGGGAACTTGTGAAAACTACCGCCCCATCAAGGGTCCTCGTTTCTGGTATGTAGCACTCCCTAGCAATTCTTTGGTGGCCCCTGACAATGCCGACCCCATGAGGTGTTGGGAACTTCATCACTTGATAGTAGGTTGAGACAACTGCTCTGAGGGCGTTTTGGGTGGCTCTTCCTATTATCGCGTTATATTCTCCTCCAAATTTCATGACCAGGAATTCGAATTTCCTCTCTTTTTGACACGACCTTTGTCCAAATTTTACATTCAAAAAGACTTGGACAAATGGGTAGGCTGATTCTCCAATTACCCCTTTAATAGGTCCCTCTATTAGCAATAGCCGCTCTTCCGGTATTTCCATCTGCCTAAACGCATCATAATATAGCAGGTCGACCGGGCTGCCTGTGTCGATCATTACCCGCTTCACCTCACTACCATCTATATTCAAGGTGGCCACCAAAGCGTCATCATGAGGACAGCTAACACCTTCCAGGTCAAACTTGTCAAACGAGATCGCCTCATTAACTTGTGGCTTTTTTGTTGCTGACTGACCCTCAGCGATCTGCTTGGCATATCGCTTCCTTCCTTTGACGATGGATCCCCCTGCTGCGCTACCGCCAAAAATTATGTTGATGACCCTGACCGGTCGGTCATCCTGCTATCCGGTATTTCTGTCATCTCTAGCCCTGGACTGTCCTCTCGTACCGCGTCGATCTTCCATATTCCTGGTCTACGTAGCTCAATGGTAAGAGGCGTGCGTCTCAATGTAACAAAATCGTGAGATCAGGGGATCGAACCCTGGCCAAAGTGGACAATACTAATTTGCGTGGTTGCAGCTCAGCGTACAAGATACCGTACCCAACCACATTAACCAGTATCATTATACCCATGTTCTACACCTCTCCTTTGTCTTAGGTTACAAATACTAGCGATTTGTTTGTTTTGTTTTGAAACTTTCGTCAATGGCTACACCTATTTCTATTGTTTTCTAAGAACCCACTAAGACCAAATCCTTTCATCAACCTAAACCCATAAATAATAGTATCCGAGAAAGAAAATCCAGCAAATGCCCACCTCGCAAGAAATATCCTCCCTAAAGAGGCATAAGTGTGGCTCAACTTGAGCTTTTAAGGGTACAATGATGGAGAAAGATGATGATCGAATAAAAAAATCAAAAAGTAGAGAAATAGACGACAACAACTATTAACAAGTGAAATAATGTGGTAGCTCCTTGTGCATGGATAGCTCAACTGGTCCTCAAAAAGGTCAAGAGTCTCAGGTTCGAGTTCCGACAGTAGCAGTGTGGGAGTTTCATCTAATGTGGTAGCTCCTTGTGCGCACTGGGCACTGGACCATCATTTTGAGGAGTTCAGTGAGATTAAACCATAATTTACCCCTATCATTCTGTCAGGCCAAGGTGTGGGGGTGCTTGGGGTGGGCGATTATATCTTTTGATTGTCAAGTGAAATAATTGTTCTTGAAATATGGGTATACACTATACAGTAAGAAAACAAGATATGTTTATGGGATTTGGTAATGACTTTCTTTCAAAGACAAGAGAAAAGAGGAAAAAATTGAATGGTTAAAAAATTTGAATAAATTATATGCATATATATACATATATATAACAAAAAGATGATATTGTAAAAAAACTTATGTATTAATACACAAGTTATATAAGTTATATAGACACATTTTAAATTTTATATATTAAACTAAGATCTTTAGGAATATTAAATTATAATAAAATTATTTAATTCCTTAAAAAATATTTACAAGTTATGTTTAGGATCTTAATATTAAAAAAGAAAAATATCAAAATCAACTAATTATTTAATAAATGAATTTATTTTTAACAATAGGAGCTATTATTTATTAAAGGAAATTGAAGGAAATCGAAAAGTTGATTTAATTCAAAAATATTACTTTTCATTTACTATATACCAATTTTATTGCAGTTTCGTACCCGTTAAATCTTTAAACCTTAAACATTTCCTTTAGCCAGTTTGATATCCTGTTCGATTTTTTAAAACATTAACTTTAACTTGCACCTTGACATAGTGACAATCAACTTCTATATGTTTTATACATCCATGAAACACCAAGTTAGTTGCTATATGGATAGTAGATTGATTATCATAAAAAAATAGTTATGAGTTTACAATGAATCATACCTAAAGAAGCTAATAAAGATTTCAATCATACCATCTCACTGGTAATAGTAGCCATTACCCTATATTCGACCTTCACTGATGATCTGAACATAATACTTTGTTTCTTCCTCAGTGAACAATGTGAAACAGGACATCTCATTTTAAGTCCTAGAAAACTTGAAGTCATAAATCATTGTCAACTCGAAGGAGAATGCCTTGACCTTGCTACCTCTTAATTTATCGCAAAATGCACATAGCTGCTTCAAAATGCTCTTTATAAGGTGCTTGAGCAAACAACAGTAACATATAGACCGCGTACGAAATCTCAGACTAAGTGATTTTGAAATAAATAAGGCGTCCCACTTACCGATAGCACGAATCATTCGCCACTAATTCACCATTGGCTAAGATTAGATGGTGACTTTGCTCCATCAAAGTGTTTGCCAATTTGCTTCCAAGTAGGTCCCTATTTCAGACATTATATCCAAAGCATATTTTTGTTAACACAAGAATAACTCCTTGGACAAGCGGGTCAATTCAATCCTTAAGAAATCTTCAATACTTCGAAATCTTTAATATTGAAGCATTTATGCAGGTAGAACCTAAAAATTAGGGATGACAATTTTTGACCCGTAGTCTAAATTTTGTTGTTTTCAATTGGCCAACCTATGGGCCAGACCTAGGCCCAGACAAACTTGAGGTTCAATTATTATAAGTAAAACAATATTGTTTAGTTATAAGAGTTGAGCCTTAGGTAAGCTTGGGTCTGGATAACTTAGACCCTGATTTAATTAAAAAATAAATTATTATATATTTTTAATTTTAAAAAATAATTTAAAAACTTGACAGGGGTTGGCCTATGGGCTAGTCCATTGCTATCCCTATTAAAAATCAAACAAGCCATTGTATCATTTCCCGTCAAAATTATGTTGTTCACATATGTTAATAATCCCAAAAATAACAAATCCATATATCTTTAATACTATTGTTGATTTGGAGAACTAATTTTGGGAAGCCTAGCGTAATCTATAAATCGACTTGTATAATCGTCAAACTTTATTTTCATACTTATCCTGAATCCAAGAGGAAGCTTTATATATACTTCCTCTTTAAATCTCCATGCAAGAATCTGTTGTTAACATCCATTTAATCTAACTCGCAACCTAGCACAACTGCTACGGATAGAAAAATACAAATGGTCACTAGCTTATCAATTGGCACAAATGTTGTGTAAAAATTGATACCTTTAGTTTGAGGATACCTTTTGCCACTAGTCATGCCTTGTATTGCTTAAAAGTCCTCTTTGAGATGTACTTAATCTGCAATACCACTTATAGTCAATTGACTTCTTTATTGGCAACAAAGTCTCAAAAAATTATGTTTTATTAGCTTTAAGTACGAGAATTTCTCAAGCCATTACATTACGTTATTTTATGTTTTTCACAATTTCTATAGAGCTTATAGGTTTAAAGTCTGAGGTTATGACTGTCAAAAATGCCCGATGAGATGAGAAAATTTATCAAATGTCACAAAATTTTCTAAAGGATAAAAAGTACTTAAGGAGCTTTCATATTATGGTGGCTTTGAAGGGGGTGAGAAATTTTGGCCAAAAATGGCCTTGAATTTCACTTAATAATAGAATAAAGAATATAGTCCATCTATCGAGCCTGTTGACAAGTCATTCACCATAGCCTACTCTCTATTTTTTAAGGTTTAGCAATCTCTTAAGAATTACTCACATTGTCCTTTAACTTATATTTTCGCTCTTGATTTTTTTCTTCTCTCTCGTTTTCTCAAAGAAGTGATCAATATCCTAAATTTAATGCTCAATCTGTTCATCACTTTGAGCAAAAGGGAACACACTTTTATAAAATGAAAAATCATAAGTATAAAAAGAAAACACGCTTTTCAAGGTCATAAAACCTCCAACCTTTCTTCTCATGTAGGTATCTTACAAAGATACACTGCTTACTTCTAGGCTCGAATTTATCTTTAGTCATGAATTTTTATGCACATAACACATGCAATCAAACACTTTAATATATTCGCAGGACGACCTCACACTAAACAAAATCTCATGTGGTGATTATTTGTTTAATTTAACAATCAACAATTTTTTTACCAGATAAGTCGTAGTCAAAACACATTCTTCCCAAAAACAAATAGGTAAAGCATTCAAAATAGCAGCACCCTTGCTATCTCCAAAATATTCATATGCTTACGTTCTACTCTCTTATTTTGCTATGGTGTATCCATGCAACTAGTTTTACGAATAATATCCTTCTTTTATAGAATTCTTGCGTTGGCCCCAAATCAAACTTTAACTCATTATCACTCTGTATGCACTTAATAATCTTCCCAAATTAAGTTTCGAACAATTTGCAGAAATCTATTAGTTATTGACTAGCCTTGCTTTTTTTCAATAAATAAACCCCCAAGTGCATTACTAGATCATTCACAATAATACTAAAATAGTATGCAGCATAAGAGGACACTTCAAGGTAAGGCCTTTATAAATCATAGTGTATAAAATCAAAACAAATTGCAGCATTGTAAACACTCAATAGGAAAGGAGAGTGAGCTTGTTCGACTCAAAAACAGGAATCACAAATATTCTTGTTCCTAAAATCTATCATGTTAATATCAGGAATAAAAGATAAGTGTTGTCTTAACTGATGTTTAAGATGTTAATGCTAGACTATGAAGGAGTCCACTCTTTTTGTATTCATATCCAAATGGAACATAGTAAACTTAAAATAGTAGACCCCTTATAAGGCTCACCCATTCTAATTGACATTATCAAGAAACAATTTTATATTATACAAAGCACATTAGTGAAAAAATTTTTGACAATTTAACTCAACAATCAACTAGTATATAGAAACCAAATTGCAAGTTAAACTAGGTACATAAAGGGCATTAATTAAAGTCACGTCTTGACTTAATGTGACTTGATTTACTGGACCCCGTTTTCGGAGCCCAGCATTCGGAATCGAACACGAAAAATTTGAAAGACAGAAGAGCGGAAACACAGAAAGAACAAAAGGTATAAGATGCAAAATACAGAAGATACAAAAGACGGAAGGAGTGGAAAGATAGAAGGAATAAAAGGTAGAAGATACAAAACCCAGAAGATACAAAAGACAGAAAAAACGGAAAGGCGGAAGGAACAAAAGGTAGAAGATGCGAAACACAGAAGATACAAAAGGCAGAAGGAACAAAAGGCAGAAGATACGAATCACAGAAGATGCAAAAGACAGAAGGAACGGAAAGACAGAAGAAACAAAAGGCAAAAGATACGAAACACAGAAGATGCAAAAGGCAAAAGGAATGGAAAAACTGAAGGAACAAAAGGCAAAAGATACGAAACACAGAAGATGCAAAAGGCGGAATGAACGGAAAGATAAAAGGAACAAAAGGCAGAAGAAGTTCATAAATAGTAACCCAAACGAAGTTTATTAACAGTAACCTAGAAGGAACAAAACCCAGAAGGAACGAAACCTAAGAAGAAGCGAAAACTAAGAAGAAGCAAAAATGTAACATCCCACCCTCAACGGGAAGGGTAGAATAGTAATTTGGCATAAGATGAGAGTGAATGGGCTTCATTAGGACTGTACATGCATACATGATATTCCCGATTTTTGTGCCTAATGTAGTTTTACTGTGATCAATATGGTTCTTGTATTTGAAAAATTATTCGGATTGCGCCATTGAGTGTTTTACATTTTTAGGAATTTGTGAAAATTTTTCTAAAATTTTTAGGGTTATTTGCCCGAACCGGAAAATTTCTAACTGGATGACTGAGTGAGTTTTCTGTACTGAAAAGGATTGCCAAATGGCATGAGATTAGTGGATAAATGATTTTAGGAAAAAAATTTTAAAGAGCCATTAGCATAAGATGGCTTAAGGATTAAGTGGGATTAATGTTCTTAATTAATAGGATTAACTAGCTTTTTGTCTTTTCCCATTTTTAAAAGCCAAGTGTCTCCTCATTTATTAACTTTGTCTTTTATTGCTCATCATCCACGACTTTCCCTTGGCCATTTTATAAATAAAGTCACTTGGAAAGGCAATTATTTTCCACCATCCGAAACTTGTATCTTCCTTGGTGTGTTCCTCTTCTCCCTTCGTTGGTGTCTTCTCCATCCAAGAAAGTGTTTTGTTCTTTTGCTTGCTCCTTCTTCTTTCTCATGTAAAGCCAGCTCAAACCTTGAATTGATGATAATATTTGTGATGCTTGGGATAGCCGTGAGTGGTGTGTAAGTAGTAGTAAGTGTGGAGAGTTTTAAAGACTTGGAGAATTGAGAGCTTGTAACTTGTTTAAGGTAAGAATTGATGTTTGTTTTTATTCTTTTGGTAGATAGAAGCATTCATGGAGATCATTTATGCATTTACTTGATCATCATAGTGGTAGGTTTGAATGGGTTTAAATGTATGCTTGTGTATGGATGA
>JANZLF010000221.1:11274630-11292592 GCA_026546835.1 Erythroxylum foetidum | reverse complement strand
AAATCTATAATTTTATCATCTTTCTTAATAAGTGTGTACTTTTCTAAAACGACTTTTATTATGAAACGGAGGGAGTATAAAATTTCCTTTTAAACGATGTAATAATATTACGTTTCCATTTCATTCCATTATTAACCACCCAACTAAACATAACATAAGTGACCACTAATTGTTACTAAACATATGGGAAAATGTGAAGAGACGTCGGAATTGCAACTTTTGCTAAAGCCAATAAATGGTTGTTGAATTGATCTAGCAAAATATAAATTTCTTTTGTGATATCATACATCTATTTGAAAGCAATGGGTTATAGTTCCACATTTAATTGCTTGGTAGATAAAACATTGTAATTGAAGGTAAATAAAATAGTACTGGCTCTACTAGCAATAAATCATACTTACCGAGACATTATCATACCCTATGCATCATCTTGTATTTCGTAGTATTGATTATTGAACCTTGACCTCGTTTATTCATCTCAATAGGTTGTGAAGTTTCAACAGCTAGCCAAAGTTGAAGTTTCCTATCGTGTGAAAGATTCCTGATTTAGAAAGAAACAACATGTAGAAGTATGTAACTCTCCATTAGGTCCACCAATTACAAGTTGGTTTAGTTGTCTCTTCTTTAATCGTTTGTCTTGCCAGATCTAAATTTATTTGTATTCCATGAAAATGCCATCCTAGCTAGGGGAAGGATCTATCACGGTCCCTTTGTGTATAATTAACTGTCCTAAATGTACAAATCATTGAACAAAGAACAAAAGAACACCGGGAAAAAACAGGCAAGAAGAGATATCAGGGATATTAACTGATTCGATTAGACGGTTCATAGTTTGGAGACTCGAGTGGATATAACTATGGAGCTAGTGGGATGACAGAATGTATAATCTCTGAGCTAGACAAATCACTAAATTAATATTGACCGGATCGAGAAGGCATATATTTTCCTGAATTCAAATATATTTGTCTCCAACCTTTCTGCTATTCATTTTCTCCGTAATATTTGAGTTGGCTTCATTTGTCAAAAACCAAGGATAAAGTCTGTCATTTTAAATTATGTCTTAACAAAAATTTGAATTGTAAGTTACAAGTAATTTTATGATTATGGGTTATTATGTTTTAATGAGTGTAATTATGAATAGTACATATGTCGGAATTATAATTATATGTTGCATTTACCACCCATGTCACCTCTAAAGATAGTTCACTTTAATACATAATATTCATTATCATTGCTATATAAATTTTTACGTCTTTAACAAACTTGCATGATGAAGTCCACGTTCTAACTTGTTCAAAGTCGCTAAATTCGAAATGATAGTGATGAAATTCCTTCATATGCACAGAAAATATTTTCAATCATCACAAATTGTAATGTGTGTCAAAAATGGTAGGTATCATTTTCAGTGCCTACAAAAGTTGAAATAAAAGTCAAGCATAGTTGACCAAATGGTCAGCCATCTCACACATCTCCTGCCTATAATGAAGAGAGCAAATATCCAGAAATCTCTTCTTCTATTAAATCCCCATAAAAGTTTAGAGAGTTTTTTTTTTCTATTTAGTGAGAGATTTAGTATTTCTCTTTGTAAAATAGAGAGAGGTTGTGCTTTTAAATTTCATAGTAAAATTATTCTATCCTTGCCCGTAGTTTTTATCCTAATTTAGGAGTTTTTTTAAATATAAAATATGTCTGTTCATTACTATTCCTTTAGTCCTATTTAGCTACGAACCTGCTCTAATTCAATCAATTTTTACAACAAGTGGTATCAGAGCGAGGTGAGAAAATTACGATAAATTTTTTGACATATTTCGTTTGAAGTTCAAGTGAGCACAGTGAAAGTTGGTGAACAGTAACCACAAAAGGTGACAACTATTTATCTATTAAATTGTGCAGTTACCATAATTCAAGTATACAATACTATTCACTTGTACGATATTATTCATACATACGGTACTATTTACTATACAAAACTATTCATACATACGAGTATTATTCATACATACAGGTAAAATTCACGTGAAATAGTATGAGCCAAAATTCTATTCGTGATAGAAGCAATGACATCAAAATTTGAAAATGAGCAGTTCAAAGGGAGTAATTTCTCATTGTGAAAATTGAAAAGAAAACTGTTTAGCAGTCATCAACAAAAGGCTGACAACATTCACAGATGATAATAAGTAGAATGAGATGGAAGCGAATGCTATTGCAAATCTTCATCTGGCATTAGTAGATATGGTGTTGTAAAGCATAAAGGAGAAGAAGACAACAAAAGAGGTTTATGATCATCTCACAAAATTATACGAGGCCAAATCACTCTGCAACAATTTTTTTTTGAAGAGAAAACTATGCACTTTACACATGACAAAATCCATTTGGCTGATGGAGCACTTAAATACTTTAAATACTATATTTTTATAACTCACATCATTGGGGCACACAATAAAAATAAGTGAATGTGTGAAACTTCTACTCCAAAGTCTATCAAATTCATATGATCAACTCATCATTAATTTAACAAACAACACAGACATTATAATCTTTGACAATATTGGGGCTGCTATTTTAGAAGAAGAGAGTTGGCGCAAAAGTAAAGAAGATAGACTAACAAATTCATAACAAACTAAGGCTTTGGTAGTGACAAGAGGAAGATCAATATAGATCAAAATTTCTGAGTAAGAAGAATTTCAAGTGCTACAATTTTAGCAAGAAATTGCACCTGAAGAAGGATTGTTGGAGTCTAAATAAGAAAGATTCTATTACTCAAGAAAATACTGCAAACACTTCAGATGATGGAGATGCAATGGTCTATGAAGCGACAACGACTATTAGAGGTAAGAGAAGATTTGTTGATATATGGCTTCTCGATTCAGCACCTATTTTCATATGATCTCTCGAAGAGAATGGTTCCATCAGTATGAATTTGTTTCTGGAGGATCTATGTACAGTTGTAATGATCAAGCTTTGAAGATCGTTGGTATCAACACCATCAAGTTAAAGATGTATGATGTGACAACTCATATTATTGAAAAAGTGTGACATATGAAGGGTCTGAAGAAGAATTTTTTGTTTGTAGGATAATTGGATGATCTCAATTTTAAATTTGAGATTCAAAACAAGATTATGAAAGTGATTAAAGGAGCACTTGTATTTATGAAAGCAAAGAAGATTGTTGCAAATTTGTACATAATGAAGGGAGTAATTTTGCAAGAAAGAGAGGCATTTGTTGCGGTAATTAGTCTAGATGACAAATCTACAATGACATGGCATAAAAGCTTAGACATATGTTAGAATAAGGAACGAAGATACTTGTTGAGAAGAATCTACTTCCAAGTCTCACAAAGGTATCACTACTATTCTATGAGCATTGTATTGTGAGTAAGCAACATTGATTGAATTTCAACACATCAAAGTTCAAAAGTAAAGAAATTCTAAAATCAATTCACTTTGATGTATGGAAAGCACTAGTTACATCCCTAGGAGGAGAAATGTCTTTGTATCATTCATTGATAATTATTTGAGAAAATGTTGGGTGTTTCCTATAAAGAGAAAGGGAGATGTGTTTCCAACTTACAAATTTTACAAAGCGCGGTGGAACTCGAATCTGATAAGAAGATCAAGTGTTTATACTCAGATAATAGAGGCGAATATACTAATAGAGAATTTGATGAATTCTACAAGCAAGAAGGCATTAAAAGCCAATTCATGATGACATACACTCCTCAACAAAATGGAGTAGTAGAGCGGTTGAATAGAACTTTGTTGGAAAGAATAAAAATGATATTGAAAATTGCAAACTTAGATAAGAAATTCTAGGCAAGCAGTCAATACTGTCTGTTATGTGGTAAATCGAGGTCCATCAATTGCAATTAAGTTGAAGATACCAATGAAGATATGGTTTAGTAAACTAGTGGATTATTATAACCTCTATATATTTGGAAGTCCTACCTATGTGATGTTCAATGCCCAAGAATTTATGAAGTTGGATGCACAATCTAGAAGATGTATTTTCTTGGGATATGCTGAAGGAGTAAAGGAGTATCATATGTGGGATCCCACTGTCCACAAGATTGTTTTTAGCAAAGATTCTATTTTCTTGGAAGATAATGATCAAGAGCAACAGATGTTAGCACTTCAAAAGAGAATTCAGAGGCTAAAATAGTACAGGTGGGAAGAGAATTTGATCAAAATGATTTTTTTAAAGTTACACCAGAGCACGAGGAGCAAGAACTAGTCGAATATTTTGTTTAAGATGCTCGAAGATCAACTCATACAAGAAGAGCACCAAACTGACACTCAGATTATATTATGGAGAGCAATATTGCACACTGTCTTTTAATTGAGGACGAAGAGTCATCAACTCTTCAAGAAGCAAAAATAGTTCAGATGCATTTTAGTGGATGACAACAATATAGGAAGAAATTGAAGTTGTACATAAGAATAAGACATGAGAGTTGATATCACTACCACAAGGAAAAAAGCCTATTAGCAATAAATGAGTTTACAAGATTAAGCGGTGATGATCAAATAGAGGGATATCGTGCTAGATTGGTGGAAAAATGATACGCTAAGAAGGAAGGAGTTAACTTCAATAAAATATTTTCTCTTATGGTTCGACTCGCCACAGTTCGAGTAGTCCTAGTGATGATTGCTACATTTGACTTGTATTTTGAGCAGTTAGATATGAAACTACATTTCTTCATAAAGAACTTGAAGAAGAAATTTATATGCTCCAACCAGAAGGTTTTGAAGAAAAAGAAAAAGAGAATTTAGTTTACAGGTTGAACAAATCTTTATATGGTTTAAAGCAAGCATCGAAGTATTAGTATAAGATATTTGATTCCTTCATCATAAGCCTTAGATATAGCAGACTGAATGCAGACCCTTGTGCATATTTCAAGAGGTTTGAGAAAGATAATTTTATAGTTTTACTATTATACATGGATGACATGTTAGTTGTAGGTTCCAACAATGATTGTATCAAAGAATTAAAGGGACAGTTGGTCAGAAAATTTGAAATAAAGGACTTAGGACCAGCAAACAAGATTCTAAGAATGCAAATTCACCGAGACATAAATAATAGAAAAATTTGGCTTTCTAAAAAGAATTATTTAAAGAAGATCTTGCGGCGATTTAACATGCAAGATTGTAAGTCAAGTTGTCCCCAAGTATAAGTGCTAGCAATGAAGAAGAGAGGATAGAGATGTCTCGAGTACTGTATGCATCAGTAGTGAGAAGTTTAATGTTTACTATGATTTGTATAAGACCAGATATTGCATATGCAATGGGAGTAGTTAATCGATATATGGCGAATCCTAATCGAGAGCATTGGAATATTGTTAAGAGGATTATCAGATAAATCAAAGGAACCAGACGTTGCATTATGTTATGGAGGGTCAGATTTTACTATCAAAGGAAATGTTGATGTTGATTATGCAGGTGATCTTGATAAAAGTAAATTCACTACAGTATATATGTTTACACTAGTTAAAGGAGCTGTGAGTTGGTTTTCAAAACTGCGGTCAGTTGTGGCTACATTAACAACAGAAGCAGAATATGTAGCAGCTATACAAGCTAGTAAAGAAACAGAGTGGTTGAAGTTGATGTTGGAAGAACTCAAATGCAAACAAAAGAACAATATTTTGTTTTGTAATAACCAAAGTGCTTTGCATCTTACAAGGAATCTAATATTTCATTCAAAGACAAAACATATTCGAGTTCAATATCACTTCGTTCGTGAGAAAGTGGAAGAAGGAATGATAGACATGCAAAAAATTCATACAATGGATAACCTAGCAAATTTTATGACAAAAGCAACCAATAATGACAAGTTTTTGTGGTGTCGATTCTTGTGTGTCCTAACAAAAACGTAAACAATATGAAATGGTAGGGAAGAAAGAATAGCGTGAAGACCTGATTGACTCTTAATCAAATATTCAAATAGGAGAATTGTTAAAAATGGTTAACACCGTTTTTGGTGCCTACCAAAGTTGAAATAAAAGTCAAGGAAAGCTGGCCGAATGGCCAGCCATCCCACACATCTCCTGTCTATAAATAGGTAGGAGATGAAGAAAGCAAATATCCAAAAATCTCTTCTTCTATTAAATCTCTACAAAAGTTTAGAGAGTGTTTTTTCCTATTTAATGAGAGAGTTAGTGTTTCTCTTTGTAAAATAGAAAGAGGTTGTACTTCTAAATTTCATAGTGAAATTCTTTTATCCTTGCCCTTAGTTTTTATCATAATTTAGAGGTTTTCAACATAAAATTTGTCTGTTCCAAGGTTTTAAAAACTAGACCGGACCGTTTGGTCCGATTGAAAAAAATTTGAACTAGTCAATAGTCCAGTTCGATTTAAGCTAATAATTTCTATATATAAAACCAGACGGTTCAAACATTTTTCAGTTGGACCGAATGGTCCGGTCTGGTTCAGTTTAAAAATCTTAATTCCATCTTAAAAAAGCTTGGAACTTCCATGCATCAACTCTTCTTAAGTTGGGAAGAAAACTCGCTACGCATATCAAGGAATCGCAAAGATGTCAAGTATTGTGAAGATTGATTTGGAAAATGGATGTGAAGTCTCGAAAAGGTTATATGAACCTGGATGCTATGGAAGTGAGCCATATTTTTTTTCCAAAACAACCAAATAATACTAATATTGTCGAACAAATAATTGATTGTACAGCAGAAGATGATGGGTTTTTGCTTAACTATGTGCATGATGAGAATGCTAGGAGTTGTAGTTTTTGGCACTAGATGCCAGGTCCTCGAGGCTTGAAGTTGCAGCCACCATTAAAATGCCTAGGTGAGTACCGTTTGGTTTTCATGGTTTATTTATTAGAGATGTGTAATTAATACGTGCAAAATTAGACAATTAGGAAGTTACCACTATTTTCCTTATATTAAAATTTGAATAAATTTTATTTGGTTTCATAATATCTATTTAGCATATTAAAATTACTATAAAATTAACCTTTAATCTTTTTTAATTACAGTAGTGAGCTCATAAGATCATTATCAAATAAATATTTATATTATTAAAATTATATGCATTAATAAATTTATTAAAAAATAAAAAATTCAATGAAAACCTTAATTGTTTATTTTTATTTATTCTTATAAGTTTTACTTCTTATTTATTATATATCGGTTTTATAGCAGTTTACTACAGATTAAACCTTTAAATCTTAAAGTTTTCTTTTGACCGGTTCGATATCCGGTCCGATTTTTAAAACATTGGTCTATTCATTACTATTCTTTTAGTCCTATTTAATTACGAACCTGCTCTAATCTGATTAATTTTTACAATAATGTGCAAATTGCGAATAGTTTTATGATCCTGATATTAGCTTTCAATCATTACGTAAACTTGATTGATCTAATACCGAAAATATTGTAACGCGCAAAACGCAGATATAAATATATTAACCAAGCCAATTGCACAAACAAGATCAAAGTTAGAATATGCATCTGACTATTCTAATATAAACCACTTCAGAGTGTATGGAAAAGCCGACAAGCAAAGTCATGCTTTTGAAGGGAATCGGAATAAACAAACCAAAGCTATCAGTTAAAAGAGCAAAACAAAGAGGAGGGGTCCTAAAACACCAATGGCCAATTGGACGGTGTACGGTCATAATAATCATCTCTCGCTAAGAACAGTGAGGCAAATGTCGTTATACTTGCCTGTGGCATTAGAAAGCAACCACTTCTTTAAAATAATACTAAACCAATATCTTTAACCAACCCACGAAAAGCCTATCATGACAACTTTAGGGTTGTTTCATGGGACGTCACTAAAACAGCAGCTCGTCGATATATATGTTCTCAGTTAAACCATTCTCTTTGAGCCCTGATAGGCTGTGACGCTTTATGCAGCTACCATAGCTACTAAAGCTAGTTTCAAGGGTCTCTGCCAAAAGGTGTATATTCACGGTAGTTTAATTACTTCTCAAAAGATCAAGAACGAGATGAGTATTGAAGGAAGCAAATCTATAGCCACAATTTTCAGATATGCAGATTGGGTTGATATATTGCTTATGCTGTTGGGTACTGTTGGAGCTATTGGAGATGGTATGTCAACCAACTGGTTACTGGTATTTGCTAGCCGCCTAATGAATAGCTTGGGTTACGGTAAGTCCCAACAAAATCACGGGAATTTCATGGCTGAGGTCGAAAAGGTGAGTAATCTGACAGCCAGTGTACACACTCAAAAACAGTCCTTTTCTCTTCTTACCTGTTTTTTCTTCAATAAATGATAAGTATCTCAGCATACATTTCTCGGTTTCTGGTTTGTCAACAGTGCAGTTTATACTTCGTCTACTTGGGATTAGCAGTCTTGGTGGTGGCTTTTATGGGTAAATCTCGGTTATCCATGACAACAAATCTATACTCTCTACTAGCTAGTTTTGCTTCCTAAGGACAAGTAGTGCAAAACTGAATCTGTTGTGCTTTCTTTTTAATTTACAATGGCATCCAAGAGTAAAGGGTGGTGTGATAAGGAGACACCAGCAACAATCTAAGAAACCAGGTCATTTTGTAGAACTATGGGATGCCCTAAATTTGAGAAACTGCTTTTGCCTCATCTGAAAGTAACTCTGGATTAAGCTGTCCTGGAACAAAACTAAATAATATTTGCATAGATTGGGAAGCTATAAAATAGCTCCTATTTTACAGGCTAAATC
This sequence comes from Erythroxylum foetidum, assembly GCA_026546835.1. Taxonomy (NCBI): domain Eukaryota; kingdom Viridiplantae; phylum Streptophyta; class Magnoliopsida; order Malpighiales; family Erythroxylaceae; genus Erythroxylum; species Erythroxylum foetidum. The sequence continues at coordinate 11,283,915 of JANZLF010000221.1, read as the reverse complement.
ATAGCTTGATCATGCTTGCAGAAGGTTACTGTTGGAGTAAAACCAGTGAGCGACAGGTTCTGAAGATCCGGTACAAGTACTTGGAAGCCGTCCTTAGACAAGAAGTTGGGTTTTTCGATTCACAAGAAGCAACTACTTCAGAAATCGTCGACAGTATATCCAAAGATACATATCTCATACAAGAAGTACTAAGTGAAAAGGTAAAGATTATGAGAAACCCTATCAGAGCCCAGTCCGAGAATGTTTTGGTTATCTGATATGAAACAGTTGTATCAACAAAGAAATAATGCTTGGTTGAATTTGCAAAGCTCATTTCTTTCAAGTTTCGTCATTTACACCTCTGTCTGGTTATTTTCACCCTCTAGCTAAAATCGATTTGTGTCGCATATTGTTAATGTGAACTGTTTTATCTTGATCTAAAATCATTCGTTTCGATTATTTCTCAGGTGCCCATATTCTTGATGCACATGTCTGTGTTCATCTCCGGACTTGCATTTTCCACTTACTTCTCATGGAGATTGTCCCTGGTGGCCTTTCCAACTCTACTTCTCCTAATAATCCCAGGGATGATTTACGGAAAATACCTTCTCTACCTGTCAAAAAAGGCGCACAAGGAGTATGGCAAAGCAAACACCATAGTTGAGCAAGCTCTCAGCTCCATTAAAACTGTCTATTCATTCACTGCCGAGAAGACAGTTCTTGACAGATATTCAGCAATCTTGGAGAAAGCAACAAAACTGGGAATCAAGCAAGGCGTAGCCAAAGGTGTTGCAGTTGGGAGCACAGGGCTTTCTTTTGCCATATGGGCTTTTCTCGCTTGGTATGGAAGTCATTTGGTGTTGTACAAAGGAGAAAGTGGAGGTCGAATTTATGCTGCTGGCATTTCCTTCATTTTGGGTGGACTGTACGTTTTCGCTGTTTCCTTCTCATTTCACTTTTCACGTTCCAAATCATTCATATTCCATTAATTGCATTTAAGTGTATACCATATCTGCAGATTTTTATAATTCGCCATACAATACATATGTATGCTGAATTTCGCTACCTAACTTCCATTCTCGAACTTCATAAGCTCTTTACTTCTTTCTCCTTTCCTACTAAAGCAGTCGTCGAGAGATTTCCTTTTCCTTGATTGCAATCATAAATTTTCTTTCCAGGTTTAACTTTGGTGGCCTACGGTAAATGTGTAACTATTTAATGATAAAGCTTACACGTACGTGCCTTCTTTTTCGTCTTCAAAGTTCATTTACAGTAATTGTCTCCTGATTCAGCTTTCTAGTCATGTCTAATTGAACACTTTATTCTAATTCCTTCCAATAAATTATCAAGTCCTTGCTAGATCTTTATTTCATGGGAACTAAATATCAAGTTAAGGTAACTGTCATTAATGTATCTTTTAGGGCTATTGTTTTTTTTTTTCTTTCCCAAAAATAACTAGATTCTATTTTTCTATATTTGCTTTTTTTATTTACTTTTATAATATTATTTAGCTTTTATACAATTAATTTGATTATATTTCTTTAAACCATCTATTCATAATTAAAATTTAAATATTAAGTTATTTAAAATAAAAATGGATGAAAGAAGATCACATAATCTCTAAAAATATTACAGAAGAAAATAATAATTAAAGCAAAAAAATAGACTTTGATTATATGTTGATTTTAAAACTGGCGATTAGTAGCTCATCTGTTCATTTCCCTGCATATCTGAAGGACTCGCGGCCTACTGGGCCAACTTTCTTCACCTCACAGAGAAACCAATCCTTATCTTAGAACATTTTTGGAAATGCCAATATATCCTTGGATCCTCACTAGCAAAAATGCTCTAATTGAAGTGAAGGACTTCTGATTATATCTAGTCTACTTAACAGTCAACAACACTCATGAAACCTGCGTCGATCCAAGACATTCAAGTTACCAGTCCTTCATTTTCTTATAATAAGCAACATTCCTAATTTTCTAATATGTAAATAGCAAAACTCTCTAAAAAAATAATCATTTTCAATGTAATCACTGGTTTTAATCAAGATTAAATATATATGAATGTTATATGACATGCAGATCTCTTGGAATGGCACTTCCAGATTTGAAGTACTTCACAGAAGCTTCTGTAGCTGCCTCTCGTATATTCAACAGGATCGATCGAATTCCAAGAATCGATAGTGAGGATACAAACGGAGTGACACTTGACAAAATTAGAGGAGAAATAGATTTTGAACATGTCAACTTTGCATATCCTTCTCGTCCAGATTGTACTGTTCTTAAAGACTTGACTTTAAAAGTCGAAGCAGGAAAAACTGTTGCCCTAGTTGGAGCAAGTGGAAGTGGAAAGTCTACTGCAATTGCTTTGGTTCAACGATTTTACGATGTAGAAGGGGGGACCGTGAAGATTGATGGCGTTGACATAAAATTACTTAACTTGAAATGGATGAGAAGTAAAATGGGACTCGTTAGCCAAGAGCATGCATTGTTTGGTACATCAATTAAAGAGAATATCATGTTTGGGAAGATTGGCGCCACTATGGAGGAAGTCACTACTGCAGCTATGGCTGCAAATGCTCACAACTTCGTCAGACAGCTTCCAGAAGGATATGAAACAAAGGTAATTGAGCTCAACATGTATTCTTTATTTATCTCTATTATCATTGAATTTTATAAGTTTATATTACTTGCTTAAATCTTTAAGCATATCTGCTCAGTGCTCATCCATTTTCTTAAAATTTTTTTTATAGGTTGGAGAACGAGGAGCATTCTTGTCAGGAGGACAAAAGCAGCGAATTGCCATTGCTAGAGCGATCATTAAAAACCCTGTAATTCTCCTTCTTGACGAAGCGACAAGTTCTCTTGATTCTGAATCAGAAACACTAGTTCAAAATGCACTTGATCAAGCCTCTATGGGAAGGACAACATTGGTACGCTTTTTGCCCAGATTCCTACTAAATTTAACTAGTGCTTAATTATAACTGCTGCAAAATTTTCCAATTACTAGGTGGTAGCTCACAAGCTGTCTACAGTTCGAAATGCAGACCTCATTGCAGTCATTAGCAACAGTTCCATCATTGAAATAGGTTCACATAATGATCTAATTAACAGGAAAGGGGGCCACTATGCAAAACTTGCTAACATGCAGCGACAATTCAGTTGTGATGACCAAGAACTGAACAATTCTGACACACATATATCTTCAATAGCAAGAAGTAGCGCCGGGCAACTAAGTACAGGAAGATCAAGTCCAGGAATTTGTCCTTCACCATTAGCAGTTGCTAGTCCAAAGCCCAAATCTCACCCTGCTCCTTCTTTCTATCAGCTCCTGTCTTTAAATGCACCAGAATGGAAGCAAGCCCTGATAGGAAGTCTCTCAGCTGTAGCATCTGGTGCCGTTCAACCTATCTATGCATTAACCATTGGTGGTATGATTGCAGCTTTCTTTGCTCCAAGCCATGATGAGATGCTCGCTCGAATACGAACTTACTCTTTAGTCTTTTGCTCACTATCCTTGATTTCAATGGTTTTGAATGTGGTTCAACACTACAATTTTGCTTATATGGGTGAGAGATTAACCAAGAGAATCAGGATGAGAATGTTGGAGAAGATATTGACATTCGAGGCTGCCTGGTTTGATGACGAACATAATTCAAGCGGGGCTTTATGTTCAAGATTGAGCAATGAAGCCTCCATGGCTAAAACTCTTGTTGCAGACCGAGTTTCCTTGTTGGTTCAAACTACTTCTGGGGTGACGATTGCTATGATTATGGGATTAGTAGTGGCTTGGAAGCTAGCACTTCTTATGATTGCAGTTCAACCACTCGCAATCCTATGTTTCTATACACGGAAGGTTTTGCTTTCTAGCCTTTCAACACAATTTGTCAAGGCACAAAATCAAAGCACTCAAATTGCAGCTGAAGCAGTCTATAATCACAAGATTGTGACTTCATTCGGGAGTGTGGGAAAAGTACTTCAACTTTTTGATGATGCTCAAGACGAACCCAAAAAAGAGGTAAGAAGAAAATCTTGGCTAGCAGGAATTGGTATGGGGTCTGCAAATTGTCTGACTTTCATGTCATGGGCTCTAGATTTTTGGTATGGAGGTGTTCTAGTGAAGAAAGGAGAGATATCAGCAGGAGATGTGTTTAAAACATTTTTCATTTTAGTGAGCACTGGAAAGGTCATAGCTGAGGCTGGAAGCATGACTTCTGATTTAGCTAAAGGTTCAGCTGCCATTACATCTGTATTCCAGATTCTTGACCGCCAGTCCTTAATTCCAGCGTCTTACAATGTAAGTTATAGCAAGTACCCAGATGTTGTATCTATCTTTGAATAATCATTAACAACAAGTCTTAATTATTTGTAGTATGAAGACGGTGGACATCAAACTAAACTAAAGAAAATTGAAGGAAGGATAGAGATGAAGAAGGTTGATTTTGCATACCCAAGTCGCCCAAACACGTTAGTGTTACGCCAATTTTGCCTGGAGGTGAACGAGGGAACAAGCATTGGTCTTGTCGGAAAAAGCGGATGTGGCAAATCAACAGTGATTGGACTGATTCAGAGATTTTATGATGTTGAGAAAGGGACATTAAAAGTAGATGGAGTGGACATAAGGGTACTAGATGTTCATTGGTACAGAAAGTACACTGCCCTTGTTAGCCAAGAACCAGTCATATATTCAGGTAGCATCCGTCAGAATATTGAATTTGGGAAGCTTGATGCTAGTGAAACTGAGGTGGTGGAAGCTGCCAGAGCTGCTAATGCTCATGAATTTATATCGTAAGTATACATGAAGTCTATACTTGTGATTTTTTTATGATGATGCTTATAATAATTGACAAAATTTGGAATGTAGCTCAATGAAAGATGGGTATGAAACAGAATGTGGTGAAAGAGGGGTCCAGTTGTCTGGAGGGCAAAAGCAAAGAATAGCAATTGCAAGAGCTATACTACGGAATCCAGTAATCCTACTATTAGATGAGGCAACGAGTTCACTTGACGTGCAATCAGAGCAAGCCGTACAAGAAGCCTTAGACAAGATTATGGTTGGAAGAACCACAATTGTGGTAGCTCATCGTCTTAACATGTTACGAAAACTCCATTCCATTGCCTTTGTTGAAGATGGAAAGATAGCAGAGAGAGGAACTTATGCTCAACTAAAGACAAAAAGAGGAGCCTTCTTTAATCTACTAAGCCACCACACCTATGACTAAGACGAGATCCACACTTGATATTAGTTCTCTCTATCAGATGAAATGTGACACTGAGAATGAGGTTAATCTCTATGGCTGACAATGACATGGACCATAAGAAAAAAAATGTCTTGGATTAGAAATGGTGTACTAAATATTTAAGTGTGAGAAAATATTTTGGAGAGATATGTTACAGTAAAAGGAGATGTTAGACACATATGATTCATATAAGTCACCTTGAATTGTTAAATTTATAAGGGAAGTTATACATAAATATTTTAATACTGAAAATATTTTTGTCTTTGTAACTAACTAGTAGTTAAAAATATAACAAGATTATCATTTATTTTTACTTAAATTTTACTAAATGAGAAAGAAGTACTAAATAATAAAATCAAATATTTTTAAAATTAAAGGACTAAAAGAATTACTACTATTAGTAATTCAAAATTTTCAACGTATTAAATTATGATATTCTTATACTCATTAAAAATAAGATATTAGTTATAAAAATTATTCACTCTTAATGATGATATTATATTATCTAATAAAAAAAGTCTTACTAGCTTGAATTATATTAATATTAGATCATAAACTGATGTGATTTTTAAATTATCAAATATTCTTTAATTTATATTAATAGAAAAGAAGCCAATATGATAATTTTTGAACACCTCCAACATAATATATATTGTCCGATTTCACTAATTTTCAAATGATCTTATAAACATTTAACATCTCACGACTCATTACAACATAAGGGACTTTTGGCTACATTTTTCTATAATTCCAACCTTTTGCGACGTTTTTGTATATCGTCATTAAATGAATACATTTTGTGAATATTAATGAGAATTGTTGCAAAAGGAGCGACATTTTGCGACGACTTAAAAATTTCATCATCAGATGACGAGCCTTTGGCGATGATTCTCTAAATTGTCGCAAAAAGTTTTGCTTTTGGTGACGAATTATGAAATCATCGCCAAAAGTTGTTAAATATTTTAGATATTATGTATTTCTTAGAAAAATTTTGATGAATATTTGTATGTGATAGTATTCTTAAAAATAATAATGTTTAAAAAATAATTTTTTAATGCTAAGTGTACTTAATAATCATAAGGTTAATTATAATTGACATTAATATGATTTTTCATATTTTTTCATTTGCCTTCTTTATAAATTTGTTTAAATAGCTAATGCAATTGAACTCTATAAATTTGTTTAAATCTACGGATTGATACAAATGATTCTTTAATGATGCTTATTTTATATAGTACTACACCTCCATTTGTATAAAAATTTCGTGAAAATATAATGGAGCATCTAAAACCTGTAAAATGTTTTCAAAATTTTAAACATATCGTTGAAAAACACATGGTAGGTAATTTAAATTTTAAAAAGTAAATATTTTTTTGACATAAAAAGATAGTCATACCTAAAATTTTAATGTTAATAAGATCAAAATATCATAAATTTAAGTTGACTACTATTTTTAATCATTAATATTTATTAAAAATAAAATAATAATACATATAAATATTGAAATATGGTAAGTGATATACTATAATGATACATGTAGAAAACGTAAAGGGGTTGCTAATGTTTGGATTCCCAAGAAGGCTCCTTGCACATTCCAAGCTATTAATTGAGATAGTTAAAGATCTTCCCTCAGGTCTGGTTTATTGACACCCTCTTTTAACAACTTTTTTGCTTTAACTAAATTTGTAGAAGATATAGTGAATGATTTCCCAAATGTAGTATGGATGACGGTATTAAATGAACCACACGTACCTTGCATTTCACCTAATAAGCAAACAGTATAGAACAATCAAAGCTAAATCATTAGGAACCCAAATTTGAACATATGCATACTCAACTGATAAACTCCATCATCGTCATAATGAACAAACATATTTTTTGTAAGTAACCATCGTTCCAAAACAACTGATTTTCCTAATGCTGTACGAACCGTAAGGACATCACTACCACCTCCATTTCTATCTATGTACATATAGTATATACAATTAGATGTTCATATAATAGCTTTCTAATAGAAAACGAGATATAAATAATAAAGAAAGAGTGGTAGTTCGGATGATACTAAAAACCTTGAAGAAAAAGATCAACCATGGAAGATAAGGGGTAATTAGTATTTGATGAGAAGATTTCTTCTGCATCAATTTGTTTTTCCTTAAGGAGAATTTTGCAACATTCCTCTTAATGGAGCTCATTTTCACCATCAAAAACTAGTCACCACATTGACATTCTGTAATGAATTAATAATAACAATTTTATTATGAAAAGTCAATAGAAGACTTCTTATTTGAATGTTCCAACACTCTATCAGTGTTAATTTTTTGATATATCAAGTGAGACTACTTTATATGATAAGGTTGAGAATGTTAATGTGTAGGGACTATGTTTAAGGGACATATAAACATCTCTCGCAGCTCCGAAATATGATTGCTTCTATGTACATAAACATCTCTTGCAAAATCCTCTAATGTAAATATTTATGTAATTGTGATTTAGCTGTAATTTATCTTAATAATTAGCTGGTTAGTTTTGAGTTAGTCCATTATATATATGGTTTTATCAAATATACTTTCAATGAATTAAAATGTGTGTATATTAAAAGATTTGGTGTTTTAAGAATAAGAGTAGAAATATATCGAACAGTTAAATTAGCATTCATTATGCACTTTTATAAACTTTAATGATCAAATGATAAGGCATCATACGAAGTTGAAGTGATTTCAATTAAATTTTAAGATTTTGAGTTGTAGAAGATTGAAACACTCAAATCAATATGTATTTCCTTTGAAGTGTATTGTGTTATATTGGCATATTTCTCTAGAACTTTCCTGGAATATTTGAAGACCTAATCGATATATGCATATATAAGAATAAAAAGGGCTATAAGAATTAAAAAAAAAGCTTTCATTGCTTTACAAGTGTTAACTTAGAAACCAACCCCAATTCCAGATCCCCATTTAGCTTCTTTAAGCCATAACCTTATTCTTTTATTATTACAATCCAAATTCTCTATTTAAACATTACTTATTGTGTTATGGTTCAAAGAATTTTGGTTTATTGATATATGTATTTGTAAAAAAAGTATAAAAAAGAAAAAGTAAGATAGTTAGCAACAAGAAAACTCAATATGATATGAATTGTTCTTCATATGAAGTGAGTTTAATGAAATATTCGAACTTACATGTTTGTTACCTATATATGTTTTGATTCCTTTCTAATATTTCTAATTTTGACCATTCGACTTTTAATTGATATGTCTAATCATAGCGGCATAACATGTTGAAATAAAGTCCTTATGATGGATACATATGTATACTATAAGTGGTACAAATTTGGTGTAAAAGCAATTATATGGTAAATATGTACATAAACATCTATTGTAGAAGTAGCCTTGATTCTCTAACAAACCTTTCATCAAACAGTTAGCAAGGTTTCCTCAAACAAGCATGGAAGATGAAAAAAAATTGTCAACCTATACACATGCAACACAGAAACACAATTCATCATCTTCCAAACACAAACACAAAGAAGAACCCATACACCATTTGCAGAACAAAAAACCCACATAAACTCCAAAATGTAGCAAAAAAATAGAGCACAACAAGGAAGGTTCTTGGTAATAGAAAACAAGAACAATGCATACTAACATAGGACACAACATTTTTTCAAAAGTGACGACCACAAAAGATGAGACAACGCTTCTTCGACGGATTACTAAGAGGAAATACAACGGTTAACACAAAAATGAAGTTCACAAAAATGAAGTCACAACTTCATTTTTGTGTTAATAACCTAGTAGAAAACGAAGTCATTTGTTGTTCAGTTAAACAAAATCATTTTCGATTAAGTTGGAAGAAATATACCATTTGGTGAGGATTTAAAAACCCGTCACCAAATGGTATCCCATTACCATTTTGGCTTCACCTTTGGCTAACATAATTTTATATAATATATAAATTATATCTAATGGTAGAATTATGATTAAAATATATTACATAAATAAGATATGAGAATATATATATATATGTAATATTTCATAAATTATTATACTAGTTACAATTATTATC
>JANZLF010000221.1:11184757-11205063 GCA_026546835.1 Erythroxylum foetidum | reverse complement strand
GAATTGGAATTTCTGTCCTTCATGAAAATTGTAGAGGGTCTTGATATCTTTAAAATGAGATATGGTGCATCCTAATCAGAATTCGGAGTAAAAAGATATAAGGGTCGGAAATTGGTCGGTTACTATTCATGTGGTCATTTTGTGCACTATTCATTTGGTAAGTTGCTAGAAAGCAACTTTGGACCGTCTAAAGAACCGAGCTAAGTTTTTAAGTATGAAAAATGGAGTTAAGATGAATAAGATTTTTTTTAAATAAAAAATTATATCAGGATTTTCGGATTAGAGATTGGATTTTCGGTAACGGATTATACGAGTTCATAAGGAATCATGTGTACGTATTGAGGGAATATGTATAAGTAGTTGGGTTCTGGTTGGGAGTTGGGTTCCGGTAACGGGACCCAACAGATAGGGTTGGCTACAGAACAATATTGCTGCAATTGTTGGCTGAGCTATAGTGAATTGAGACGACTTAAGCATCTGGGTGGCATTTTTTGTTAGAAATTGGGTTGTATAGGATGTGATTTTCTAAGTTAATGACATTTGGTAAGTAGTGGACAAACTTGAGAGGACTCATTGTGTGCCTTGGAAGTGTTTTTAGGGCAACTTGTCAAACAGTTGGTGGGTGGGTGTTAAGAGTAGAGCTTTGGTTAGGTGTGTTTGGTAAGTGGAAGTGGCAGGTTAAGAGGTTGGAATGAGCATGGACAACTTAGGTGGAGTGGTTTATTTTGGTGGCTATAGAGAGGGCTTTGGGTTTTTTTAAAATAAAAATGTAAAATAAAATAAAACGTAAAATGTAAACTACGGTAAAAATAAAAATAAATACAACAATTTTTTTAACTAATTTAAAATAAATCAAATAGAACCAAACAAGGTAACTTTTTTTAGAAAAATTAAGATAAATCAAATGAAATAAAAATGAAAAAACTTAAATTAAAATAAATGTTGAGGTGTCTCTCGAGAGCGTTTCTTTAATTTCATATTAGCTAGATGAAAAATTTATTGACTTACTTATAGTAAATTAGCTCAGCCAGTTTAATTTCTTCTGCAGTTTCAACCTGTAAATTCTTATAATAGGGTTTCAATCGATGTCCATTAATTTCAAAAACTTTTAAAGTGTCCAAACTCTAAATTTCAACTGCACCTTGTGAGAAAACATTAGTAACAACAATGAACCAATCCAAAGAGATCATAATTTACTAGGAAAGAGCTTTAGTTTAGAGTGATAAAGAAGGACTTTTTGACTTATAGTAACTTTCTAGTTAAGATTTTATTGTGAAAGGCCTTAGTCTTTTCTTTATAGATTTTAGCACTCTCATAAGCATCATTATGTATCTCTTCTAACTCTTGCAATTATAATTTTTGATTAATTCCAACCTCAGTTAAATCCAAATTGCGTTGTTTGACAGCCTAGTAAACCTTATGTTCTAATTCTACAGGCAAAAAGCAAGGTTTTCCAAATATTAACCTATAGGGTGACACAATAGGAGTTTTATAAATTGTTCCGTATGCCCATAGTGTGTCGTTTAAATGTAAGCTCCAATCTTTCATGTTAGGATTGACCATTTTCTTCAAAATTGATTTGATTTCCTTGTTAGAAACTTCGGCTTGTCCACTTGTTTGGGGATGGCATACTGATGAAGTTTAGTGTGTCACGTCATATTTCTTTAGTAAAGCCTCAATAATTCGATTACAAAAATGAGTTTCGTAGTCATTGCTTATTGCTCTAGGCACTCCAAATATGACAAAAATATGAGACTTAACAAAATCGATAACAACTTTAGCATTATCAGTATGAGTAGCCTTAGCTTCAACCCATTTTGAAACAAAGTCTACAACAACGGGAATATATGTTGTACCAAAGAGTAAGGAAAAGGGCCCATAAAATCAATTTCCCACACATTAAAATTTTCACGTACTAGGATATTTGTGAGCGATAATTGGTCTTTTAGTCCTAAACTACTTATCCTTTGACATCGATCACAAGAATTGCCAAATATATAAGCATCATAAAATAGTTTAGGCTAAAACAAACCACTCAAGCACCTTACGGGCTGTACTTTTGGGATCAAAGTGTCCACCATATGCAAAATAATGGCAAAAATTCAGTATAGAGGGGATTTCATCATCAGATATACATCGCCTAATAATTTGATTAGAACAATATTTTCACAGATGTGGCTCATCCCATACATAATATTTAGCCTCTTTTTTATTTATCTTTTTCAGCTCGTGATAAAGTACTAGGTAAAGACTTGGTAATAAAAAATTAACTATCTCAGTATACCAAGGTATTACCTATTGGGTGGCGAATAAATGTTTATTTAGAAATTCATCTTTTAGGTTGCTTGAAGTTGTGTCTAGATGGATATGATTAAGATGATCTGCAACTAGATTTTTAGTTCCCTTTTTGTCCCATATCTTCACATCAAATTCTTGCAGTAGTAGACTCTAATAAATAAGACGTGACTTTGCTGCCTTTTTGGACAACAAATACTTCAACGTAGTATGATCTGAGTAAACTATGACATGTGTGGCCAATAGATATGAACAAAACTTCTCTAGCCTAAAAACAACTGCTAATAATTCTTATTATGTTGTTGAATAGTTCTTTTGGGTGTCGTATAGCATCATGAAAGTATAGTAAATCACATGCAGCACTTTGTTCATCCTTTGCCCCAAAACAACTCCTATCGCATAGTCACTTGCATTGCACATTATCTCAAATGGGAGACTCCAATCTAGGGGCTAGATTATTGGAGAAAAAATTAGCTTCTCTTTTAATTCATTGAATGCTTTCCTACATGATTCATCAAACTGGAACTCCATATCTTTTTGAAGTAACTTGTATAAGGGTTGAGTGGTCTTCAAAAGGTCTTTGATAAAGCATCGACAGAAACCTGCATGCCCAAGAAATGAACAAATTTCATATACATTGATGAGGTAAGGAAAAGATTTAATAATTTCTATCTTAGCCTTATCAACCTCAATTCCCTTAGAGGATACTATATGGCCTAAGATTATCCCTTGATCAACCATAAAATGACATTTTTCATAATTCAAAATCAAGTTATTTTTAATGCAATGTTTCAAAACTTTTCAAGGTTAATCATGCAAGTATCAAAAGACACCACAAACTGTAAAGTCATCCATAAAAACTTCAATATAGTTATCCACATAATTAGAGAAAATACTTACCATACACCTTTGGAACATGGCGGGTGCATTACATAGTCTAAATGGCATTCTTCAATATGAAAAGGTGCCAAAAGGACATGTGAAAATTGTTTTGTCTTAGTCCTTTGGTGCAATAGAAATTTGGTGATATCTTGAATAACCATATAAACAATAATAATGAGTTTTCCTTATAAGTTTTTCAAGCATCTAGTTAATAAAAGTAAGTGGAAAATGATCTCCATGAGTAACAAAATTTAACTTCCTATAATCTATACAAACCCTCCACCTATTTTGCGCACGGGTGGGCACCAATTCACCTAAAGTGTTCTCCACTATGGTTACTCAATTTGGTCAATAAAAGTAAGTGGAAAATGATCTGTACGAATAACAAAGTTTAACTTCCTGTAATTTATACAAACCCTCCACCCATTTTGCATAGAGTGGGCACCAATTCACCTGAAGTTTTCTCCACTACGGTTATTCTAGTTTTCTTAGGAACCATCTATACTGGACTTACCCATTTACTGTCTGAAATTGAATAGATTATCCTAGCGTCGAGGACCTTTAGAATCTCCTTCTTGACTACCTCTATCATTGGTGGGTTCAATCTTTGTTGGGGTTGTCTTATTTCCTTAACTCCATCTTCCAATAGAATCCGGTGCATACAAATTGATGGGATAATCCTCTTTAAATCAGCCATAGTCCATCCAAAAGCATTTTTGTAAATTTTCAACATACCCAATAATTGTGATTCTTGCAAAGATGTTAATTTGCTAGAAATAATAACAGGAAAAGTTTCATGCTCACCTAAATACACATATTTCAAGTTACCTATAAGAGCGTTCAACTCTAATTTTGGTGGTTGTATAAGATATGGAAACAACTTCAAATTATTTCTAGTTAGCTCCAGAAAGCATACTTGTTCCTTCAATTTTTTACTCCGCTCTAACATTTGGTAGTGATATCCAGCTCCTCAAGAATGGCAAGATAATTGGCTAGTATTTTTCCTTCCTAAATATCCAAGCTAGTTTTCAATACAACCCATAATTTATCGGATCCATCTAAATAAAATGTTTCCTGCACTAAAGTATCAAGAAATCCCACAGTAACAAAAGAGTGATCATCATTAGGAAATTTCATGACATGATAAATATTGAACTTAATGACATCACCTTCAAACTCCATAGTTAAAGACCCATCATAGACATCAATTTTTGTTCTAAAGGTTTTCAAAATGGTCTTCCCATTAAAATTGGGATTTAAGTGTATGAATCTTCATTACTCATTTGTAAGATAAAAAAATCAACAAGAAAAATCATATTATCAACTTGAACTAGGACATCCTCAAGAACAACCTTAAGACAGGCATTAAATCGATGAACAAGTTAGATTATGACACCAGTTTCTTTCAGAGGCCCCATATTCAAATATTCATAAAAAGATTAAGGCATGACATTAATCGACGCACCTAAATCCAACAATGCTTTCTCAATTTTTGGATGACCTATTTTACAAGGGATTGTAAATATATCTGGATCTTGACACTTAAGTGGTAACTTATTTTGAAGCACAGCAGAAACATTCTTACACAATCGCACCTTTTCATTACCATTTAACTTTCTCTTTAGTTTATAGAGTTCCTTACGAAATTTATCATAACAAGGAATTTGTTTAATAGTATCAAGTAAAGGAATGTTGACCTATACCTTGCGAAAAATTTCCAGAATTTCTTTCTCTTGCTCCTCCTTTTGCATGACAAAACAACTAGTAAAAAGAGGTTGTACACTGAACTTAGGTGTGATAATGTAAGAATTACCCTCCTTTTTCTCTTGTGACTACTTTGGAACTTCTTTATTTACTTCTTCTTCAACCTCTCGCTTAAAATATTTAGGGTAGGTTCCTTTAACTCTTTACCACTTTGAGGTGTGATAGAACGAGCACTCTTCTTTAGATTCACCTCAAGTTGAGAGGGGAGCTTTCCTAAATTTAGTGCCTCCAACCTATTGATGGAAGTCACCATTTGGCTCATTTGAGTCTCAAGATTCAGTATGTTGGCTTGCATATCTTTTTGAAATTTCAGGGTATTATATTGAAAGCTCACATTATTCGTGGCCAATGTCTTGAATATATCCTCTAAAAGATTATTTTCAGCAGAACTTTATCCCATTTGCTATTGTTGTCTGGGCACATAAAGCTGTTTATATGGCTAAAATTTAGAACTTACTTGTTGTCCCTGATTGTTTCCAGAATGGAGGTTTGGATGATCTCGCCAACCTAGATTATATGTATTTGAAAACAGGTCATACTTCCTTTGAGGATGTCCCAAATAACCACCCATTGTCTTGGCTTCTTTAAATTGGTATTTTTGTAGAGTGGGACATATATCTGTGGGATGGCCAACTATATAACAAATGCCACAAGTCTTAACTTCCTCTTTCCTAGAAATCGCAAGTTGACGCACCAAAGAAGTCAAATAATATAATCTTCTTTCCAACGACTAAACTCCCATCTCATTAATTAATATGTCTTGAACCATAATCATTCTGAGCTCCAAATTCTTGAGAGTTAGAAATTATAATTGAGATCAAATCCCATGCAGCTGTTAGTGTTTTATCAACTAGAGCTCCTCCACTTGCATCATTTATCATACCTCTCTCAGTTGGTAAAAGATCTTCATAAAAATATTGAATTAACAGTTGATCGTTAATTTGATGATGGGGGTAGCTTACACACAACTTCTTAAATCTCTCCTAGTATTCATAAAATCACTCCCTGGTGTTTTGTCGGATGCCACAGATTTCTTTTCTGATATTGACGGCCTTGAAAACTGGGAAAAACTTCTTTAGAAGTAGCTTCTTCATCTCTGCCCATATTATAATACTTCCAGTAGGTAAAAAATATAACCAATGTTTGGTAACATCCTTAAAAAAAAAAGAGAAAAGCCCTCAATTTTATCCGCTCTGTGGTAACATTAGTAGGCTTCATCCCAATGCAAGCAACATCAAACTCCTTCAAGTGCTTATAAGTATCTTCTCCTAATGTGCCTCGAAAAATAGGTAACAAGCGAATCAGTCCTGACTTCAACTCAAAAGTGTCATTATCACCCAAATTCAGAAAATTAATACAGTGAGTCTATTGGTCCTCAGCTAGAGCAGCCAATTCAAAGTGTGATTTATAGCCATATTCCTTTCTCTCTATTGTTCTTCTCTTAGCAATTGTTGTCTTTCTTTTGTCTCCTTTCTTAATGCCTTTACTATTTTTTCAATTTTAGGATTATGCTACAAATTTTTATATGGATTCGAACGCATAACGGGCATAAACCGTAAAAAATTCTCAAACAATGGCACCAAATTTTGGTGAATGTTGTTGCCTGCAACTAAATATAGAAAGAAACCAACTTCCAACAATACAAATTAATATAGTAGTGGAAAGCAGGGATCGTTACTACAAGGAATTCAGACGTTAGTAGTTACGCAATAAAAGGGGGGGTTTAAATTGTGAATTAAATAGAATTTAATTGGAATACAAAATTGAAAAAAAACTAATAACAAAATAGTGAGGATTTAACAATCAATAGGAATAAATTTTGGTTTCCAACCTCCTTTCGTTGCTTAAGCCGCCACCCTCCTTGGTTCTGTTTTTTTCCTCTTTTCCTTGCTTGAGTTGCCGCCTCTTTTCTTCAATCAGGTCACCTTTCTTTGTTTTCAAATAGGGACCCAATCTTACACGCTCTGCAACCTTCAGATATAAGGCTAAAGTTCAAAACAAAATCTCTAAAAAATTTTGCTGCTAACTGTCATATTGGTATCACTGTACGAGGCCATGTCTAGTTAGGTTCAATACTTGGTTCAGCTCTTTTTGTCCTAAAATATTTGCAGTTCTTTCTATTGATTCCAAAATATACTTTGACATAAAAAAAGATTAATTTCAATTAAGTATAACTTCAAACCTCAAAAACAAAGAAAATTAACACACAAAAAGACAAAAAATAAAGACGGTAACAACTTCTTTTATATATAAGATTTCATTCCTCAAGTTCCAGTGTATCCTATAAGAAAGTTTTACTTATGTAATAAGTGCCTACTTAAAGTTATAGGATTGTTTATTTTGCAAATTTGTATTAGTATACTTTTAAACTCTTTAAGATGACTATTGCTTTTGATTAACGTTTCCTCAAAAGGGAAGAAACTGGTTGAATAAAAAGAATTGAAACTCCTACATAACTGTTTGCACTATTAATATAACGTTCAACTAACACAATTGGTATTTTTATTCTAAGTCATAGCCTTATAGGGAATATATTTTGGTATTGATACGGTGGTTAGGAAATGAATGAGCCTCAGACTTTGACTTAAGACTTGAACGACTATTAATCTCTTGAATATGTGATTGCTAATTTCATTTCATGCTTAAGATATAACTATTGAAACAGAAGATCCATTAAAAACCATGATGGCATTAACTAATTCACTAATAGTTATGTTAGCAAGTAAATAGGCTTAGAAGATTTAATCACGTGGAGTCAGTTGTTTGATTAAAACAAGTGTTTAACTATGGGTCCTTCATTCACTTTTCAACAATTGATTTGTCAAAGTTGATACATTTACAGGAGAGAAAAATACAAGAAAAAGGGGGAGGTGGGGAAGTAGTAGCATAGCCAAATGGGGGGCCGACCAGACCATACCAAATAAAAACAAACAAAGATCAGGAGCACAAGACAGCAATGAAACGGAAAATCTGGCTTCTGTGATAACCATGTCAATACGTAAAACAGGGATAACCTTAGAACTAGATGTCGAATCTTTGACCTAAACACTGGAAACCAGCTGCCCTCCCGGAAAACAAGATTTGATCATTTAACGAAACCAGCTGCCCCTTTGCCGCCAGAAAAAAAAAAGAATCCTCGGCCTCGGTGTTGCTCTTCAATTTGGGCACTATCGTCATCGGACGTTTCAAATTGCATTACGCAATTACAATTGCCGCAATAATGTCTTTACAAACACACAACATTAATCACAACTATATTAGAGCTAGACATTTGTTGGATCTCATACATTTTTTAATGTTTTCTTTCCTTTTTATAACAATAGTTGTTTATAACAAAACATGGTCCAACTGGTTTGCTGTCTTGTTTTGTTTGAATAAGAAAGTCAACCAATAAGTTCTATAAAAGGTTCATTTTAACTTGTGCATCCCATATTGCTCTCTTATCTTTTTTTCTCAGTTTTGCTTTCTTCATCACCCACACGGCGTGCTACATGGCTATCTCTCCACAAAGTCACGCTCTTTCGAGTTGTCTCATCGGCGCTAGCTTTGACCTCGACGACGCTCTAACTTTACCTGCAAATTTCGGGCATCAAGTCACGGTGTCAAATTCTTTGGTCTCCAATATGCCAAGAGCTTCCACTGATGACGTCTGTACGGTTTGTCTGGAGTCTTTCCAACCGGAAAACATGGGTAGACGTTCACCATGTGGCCACGTCTACCATGCAGCTTGCATCTTTTCTTGGCTCTGTCATCGCAACTCTTGCCCTCTTTGCCGGTATAACATCTCCGGCGACCCATAAGTCAAGATGGTTTAGCTTTGACCAAGTTGCAGGCTTGTTAAGGTGGATTTCCATTAATCAGGCGCTTCGCCATCTCAGCGTCTTCTTGTGAGCTGAAATTGTTGCTTCGAATTCTTTCTTCTCGTTAACTAACACGCAAGTTGCTCTCTATAGTAGGCATACAAAAGTTTGTAAGGAACAGAAGATTAACTTGTATTCTCTTTCACTTATTTTTGTTTCTTGTTTACTGTATCATTCTGCACTTTTCAAGACCTAAAAACACATATTCATTGTGATATCAAATGGAATTTGATGCGGCGAAATGTTAACCAGAACTCGAGTTGTGAAAATACCATTTTAGCATTCTTTACATCTTATTAAGCCAAATTCTCACATCCTATCTTCTAAATGTCTCTGCCAAAATTAGAATTCCACTCAACCAGAGGTTCGATAAGAGTTTTGGTTCCAAATTTAGATGGATGCACAGAGTAATAGTTTTCTGTTTTTCAATGAAAAGAAATAAGACTTGGTATAAGATGGAAGAATTCTTATTGAATAGATGGGTATAATTCGCATCTATTCTGATTCAAAAGTTGCCAATATAGCATCACCTACATAGTTGTCAAGCTTTTTAATCAATTAATTATGTTGTTCTTGGTATGCAGAGAACGGTCCAAGTAGTAGTTCCATTAAAGATTTGAAGTATATTTGTATATATATGTTTAGATCTGAAGAAAGTTCCGACTTCAAACTTAGGAGTTCATTTTAAAAGTAAAATCAAATGTACATATATAATTTCAAAAGGAAAAATAAATGTGAAGAAGACTAGAGTAGACGCAGGAAAAGTGGCTTCCGGTTTGTCCTTGTCTCAATTTATGCGTGGAAAACGGGAGAACATGTGAAGAAAGTCAAAGCATTGAATCTAAACATGATTTTCCTACAACTTGTCTTTTATATATTAATTATAATCCTTGTAGTAAACCCCATTTCATTTGATTAATTTAACGGACCAGAGTAAAGCGGGACCCGAGGCCGAGACATCACAAAATTCGGCTCAATCTTCAACGTTCTATTTTCGTTATTATTTATGTCCGTGAAACGAAGTGATGCCATATCAAATTGTATGCAGAGACAGCCGTACACTAATATATTCTTAGCCTCTTTCGTTCACGAAAACATAATTTAATCTGCTAATTACATGGGATGGGAGCTCCATCGTGTTGGGTCCGATACTTGAAGAAGCATTAGTATAGTACTCCCAAGTGCAGTTAGTAGCTGATGGTTGGTTAATTCATCCTACGCTGTAGTGTTCACTTTCAGGATGGTTCAAGGCGGCGGTGGCTGCTATGCTAAAGCTCATTCATATGTCGACTCGAGTCAGTCCAAAGGTCCACATCAAGACCTTAAACGCCACTCGAGACTAAGAGGAAAGTTGGGTAAAAGGATTTTAGGGAAGATATTTTGTCATCATTTTTTAAATTCAACGTTAAAGTTATGTAATCTTTCAAAACTTGAAGTTTGTACCAAATTCAGATGAGGTTTGAATTCAATTCATTTAAGTAACACAAGGTTTTATATTAGACTTAAAAATTTTAAATATTATTTTTGAATATATACGTCTTAAGCTGTCAATTTCTATTTTACTTCAATTGGTGAAATTCCTCTATATTTTTCCATTTCAAAATAATACGTAACAGTAAATAACTGAAAAAATAAGTTACATTACAAATAACTGTTTTTCAATGTACAAAGAAACTTTACTTATTTATTATGTTATTGGAGATAAGATGAATAAAAACTATATTTATATCATGTGTATGACACAAAAGAAGATGACTTTTTAAATAATTACTATCACTACAACAAAGTTTTGGCTACAAAAAGATGTAGCTAAATGCTAAGCAACGTCGCTTATAGTTATTTGCTACATTCTTATTTCATCACACAAAATATCGTCAAATTTTTGCAGCTGAAAATTATAAGCGGCGTCTCAAAATCGTAGACAAAAACTATTAGCTGCAAAAAATTTTCGTAACTAAAGCGTTAACAAAACGTAACTTAAAATCGAATCTTGGAGGAGAAAAATTTGGCGGTAAATAATTGATGAGAAAAATAAGGTTCTTAGCTACGTTTTTAAAAACGTATCCAAACATTTTTAGAAACATAGCCAAATACTTTCAAATACTATATACTTTCAAATATTATTTGCTACGTTTTTTACAACATAGTCAAATGTTATTTGTTATGTTTTTAATAATGTTGTGATACGTTATTTGTTATATTTTTAATTAATGATATTGAATAATATATTTTGTATATAATGCATCGATATTTTTATTATGAATTTATTATATAAATAAATCATATAAAATTATTATCAATTCAAAATATCGAGCATTGTATATATAAAGTAAAATTATATGAATGTCATTAAATTATGCCAACAAAAAGAATGTTTTTCCCATACAAGAAATTAATGACAGCTTTAATAATTCTTATAGAAAAACTATAAATAAAGAGATCATTTTATAAATTATAAATGCTCATATTACAAAAATATTAGAGCATAACTCGAACAACTACCTAGTATTGTCCATGTTGATGAGCCTATACTTTACCATTCATAACATAATCACTCATTAGTTGCATCTTCATTCATTCAGCAATATGAGAAAAAGTATTAAATTTAAATTATAGTATATATAGGAATTGAAAGAACAAATATAGGAGATAGAATTAATGTCCTTCGCTTTCCTCTTCATTCCTATCATAATCCAGGTCACGTAATCTTTTGAATAATTTTTTTTGCTAATTTTGCTTAAATTTCTTATCCCCTAATTACTTCAGTTTGTAATGCAACCTTAAGCATGTTGTTTTCCTCTTGAAGGTGTTTAATGATTGTTTTAAATGTTAAGGTTGAAACATTTGGCTCAAGGTTATAGCTAAGACCTTCACATAACCAGAAAATGTAACAAGTATTGTATTACAAATGTCTTCCGCGTTGAGCTCATTCCCCTCAGACATAGATTTCTTTAATAAATCTTACACCCAATTTGAAAATTTTAAAAAAAATCAATATTCAATCTAAATATTACTACTTACTACTATATTATTAAATGAAATAAAATATTGAACAAATTTTTATACTTACAAATTTTCTGACACTCATCCTTTACCTTCCTTATAATGAGTCGCTTTATATAATGTGATCCTATCACACTCTTATCTATGTAGTTCCTTCTCTCTTTGTTTTATGAAACAAAAATATAAGGCACAATAAATAATGTAGTGTTTATTAATATAAAGGACAACTTACAAACAAAGATCTTACATATTCATTTCAGACAACTACAGATGACTTTGACCCTTATTTATGAGGTAATTTCATTTTTGCTATACTAACCTTTATCTTCTCATAATTTTCCTAGATAAAGAAAAAAAGATAACATAGTTGTTAAATTATCTAACAAGATTGATGGAAGCAAACATAAAGGCATAGAAAACAAACCTGAACTTTCTTGTCAGCCTAATAATCACACAAACTATTCCAATTTTCTTCAGACATTCATTCGGTAACATGTCTTTGTGCCTCCATATAAGAACGAAAATATTTACAATACTTATGCAACTTAAAACAACAATCCCTGATTCTTTGTTTCAATAATGAATTAACACAGTTTGAAACTTCCGGGTCTTCAATATCCACAGTATTCAATTTCAACTGTGAACAATAAGTAAAAGTGTAATTAATTTTGAAATAATTGAAACAATATTACATATAGTTAAATATTCTAAATAATTACCAAAACTTCATTCAAAGCATTTTCAAGCAAATTGTCTTCCTTTAAGTCCTTAACATGTTTCAGAAAAGGTAATTTTGTTCTCACAATAATCCCCAACTTACTTAACAATTTTGCAAATTAGACCTTATCTACAAATCAACTTTGTTGAGTATCAATTTGTATTGATAACTTGTAATTCACAACCTCTAGTTTTATCTGTACTTTCTTTTCTTCTAAAACTAGCATTGGAAGCTGACAATAAATCAACAATGATATGAAAAATTAGAATATACAAATATATATTTGAGCATAAGTCTAGTTAAAGGTGTTAAAACACTAGTTGTTTTATTATTGTTTGATGCAAAATGAAGTTGTGTATGACTTGAAGGCAAAATATTATTATTGTTTTTTTGTGGCAATGTACTAGAACAATCTCTATTTCCTATAGCTAAAAAAGAATATGATAAGAAAATAAATATATTTGAATATATATGTATTCACTTGCCAGTTTTCTAAATTTTATACTTGCGTGACTAACATTGTTGTTTGAGGTAGAATGTTGTTATTGGCTCTGAATTGAATTCATGACACAAATTAATTGATTTGGTTGAAGCTGAGCATCCCTCTATTCTACAATTTTGATAGCTTACACTTTCATTCCTTTATTTCTACCAGGTATTATTATGTTAGATATCTATAAGAAAAAAATACATAAATGTTACCAACATTACATTTGAGCCAACATAAAGAGCTTTTTCATGATACATTCATTCATCATAATCAACATACATTCAATCATCAACATTTATCACATTGACAACATTTAATCATCAACTTTATGAAACATTAACAACATAAATGTTACCAACATTACGTTTGAGGCAATATAAAGAGCACTTTTATGATATATTCAATCACCATAATCAAGATGCATTTAATCATCAACATTAATCGCATTAACAACATTCAATCATCAACATTACACACATTAACAACATAAATGTTACCAACATTACATTTGATACAATAAAACGAGCACTTTCATGATACATTCAATCATCATAATCAACATACATCTAATCATCAACATTAATCGCAATAATAACATTCAACCATCAACATTATGCACGTTAATAACATAAATGTTACTAACATTATGCTTGAGACAATATAAAGAGCACTTTCATGATACATTCAATCATCATAATCAAGATACATTCAACCATCAATATTAATCACATTAACAACATAAATGTTACCAACATTGTAATAAGACAATAGAAAGAGCACTTTTATGATACCTTTAATCATCATAATAAAGATCTTCAAATTCATCATCTTTAATTGCATTATGATTTGATTTGACTCTTCATTATTATTATATTTAGCCAAAGTATCATCATTGTCATATAATTCTTCCTCAATATAGTCTTCATCTCTTTTTATGATAAGATTACCTTGTACTTCATTTGCTTCTAGTATATTGAGTTCAACATCTCTCCAATGGAACGATGGCATATCCTCATCTTCTATTTCGAGAACTACAATATTTAGCTATAATTCAATCTCTTAATATACTTCATCACCATTAACCATTGGACCATTATTTTTAAAAGTAAAAAAGATTTCGGTATTAAAACTTTTAAACAACTTTCCAATTGCTTCCCAGTACAGTGTCATTGAGGTAGAATACTTGCTTCACTTGAATTGTAAGCACAAATGGTTCATTTTCACACCATGTGTTACTAACATTAATGCTAGTAATATTGCTACTCACTTTTATGTTAATCCTTTTTGCACCAAGATTACATTTACACTTAAATAGAAAAACCTTTTTATCTTTAATGTAATGCAACTCTATTATTTCAGAGATAACATTGTAGAAGTCAATAAATCCATCCTTGATCCCTTAACTACAACCCCATAATTTTGACTTTTAAGTCGACTGTCTTGATCTTTTATGCAAAATCTAACTCCATTAATAATGCATCCTGTACATTTTGTCCACACATATGAGGTCCACGTACCAAAGAGTATAATATTGTCATCATTTTGTCCATTTACGATTATGTAATTGTATCATCTATAGAAAAAATATATAATTAAAAGTTAACGTTGTAATCTCACTTATAATTTTCATTTATTCATATATTACATGAATAAATTACTTGAGTCCTAAACTATGGTGGGAAGTTTATCTTATGTCTTTGTTCAACATTAACATCACCTTTTCTTCTAATCTCATCTTTAGGCTCTCTATTTTAAAAAGTAAATTGATGTCAAAAAATACAGGTTAAATGATAGATTTAAATATGAAATAATGAATGAGAAGTAATATGCATATTCCATTTATAGATTAACTTCCTCATAATTGTTCGAAATATGCCAATGGCCAATTTCAAGTTCGTTTGCAGTTAATTTCATATATTTTTTTGTTCCAAATGGCCTTACTTTTTAGGAGAAAGCTAACAACCCACCATATTAATCAAAATTGAAGTTAAGTTCTTATCTATCAAATCTTGTCTCTACGTCATTTAAGTATATAGAACAAAATGTCAAGCGTTTATTCAATATATAAGCCTCTACAATAGAGCCTTCAGGTTGAGCTCTATTGCGCACATAGCGCTTAACAGAGCCCAAAAATCTAAACAAAATATAAAACATTAACATTTGTTACTAACTAATAACTAAAGAGAAAAATGTATAAGTGCATGTAAATTACCTCTCGATCAGGAACACCCATTAAAATTGAACTAGTTTACAAAGTTTTGCTTTGTATAGTAAGTGAATTATCAAATGCACCATAACATCAAAGAATGATGGCAGGAAAACTAGTTTATGCTTACATGGAATCAAAGTTATATCTTTTTTCATTTTTTTTCAATTTCATCTAATTTCTATGTGTTATAACATAAATGCTTTAAAAAATCACCCAATTGTGTCAAAGTTACAAAAATATCCTTTGGCAAACACTTACATATTCCAACAGGAAGTAATTGTTGTAGAAGTACATGAAAATTATGGCTTTTCAACCCAAATTTTTTTCCCTCATTAGCATTGACTCAACAGGCTATATTAGATGCATACCCATTAGGAGATACTTATTTAATAAATTGAAAAAAAGTTTGTTTCTCCTTTGTTGACATATTGTAACATGCAGGTGGAATAATGTATAACCCATCATCTCTCTTTTTCAAATGCAAATATTTTCTTATATTCATGGCTTCCAAGTCTAATCTAGCCTCAATTGTGTCTTTCGATTTGTCATCAATTGCCATCGAAGTACCTAAAATATTCTCACAAATGTTTTTCTCAATATGCTTGATATCAAGATTATGCCGCAATAACAAATCCTTGCAATATGGCAAATTGAAAAATATTTTTTTAATCCAATTAAGGTCAAGAAAAGTTTGTTTTCGCTTTCTATTACTTGGGAGTTTTCCAAGTGTAAACTCTTTTAAATGTGATAGTTGATCTAGCATACCTCACTTGATAAGCACAAAGGAGCTTCACTATGTTTTGCTTTTCTATTAAACAATTTTCTTCTTTTCCATCTATACCCATGTTCTAAGTACGTCATTGGATAAGTAAGATCGTTACACTCAAGACAAGCCATATACTCTTTAGTAATTCATAAATAAAAATTGTCATAAGCTGGAAAATCATTTATGGTCCACAAAATAGGCACAGGCATAAATTTTTGACCTTTAACAACATTATAAGTTTATAATCCAACCTCCTAGAGATATTTTAAGTCCTTAATTAGTGGTTGCATATATACATCAATATTCTTAATAGGAGTAGTGGATCTTGGAATAAGTAAAGATAATAATAAAAAATACTTTTTCATATATTTCCATGGGGTAAATTATATGCACAAGAATTGTTGGCTACATGTTGTAAGAAGTAATTATATTACCGAATAGATTAAATCCATTATAGACTAACATGAGTCAAACATTACAACAATCCTCTGCAAACCATGAAACTTCTTATGGAATTCTTTTCACGCCTTTGAGTCTACTGGATGAAACATAATATTATCATCAATGTGTTTCTTTTTATAATACGTCATATCTATGGCTATTTTTATTGATATAAAATGTAGTCTGGTTTAATAGGGAAGTATCCCAAGATTTTATGTGATATCTTTTACCCCTTTTGTTGGGCACCATTTTTGGAACCCAACTACAGAATCATAAAGCATGATCATATTATCCTATAGGGCTATTTCCATAAACCCTCATTAGCTTTCATCCCACAAGGGTGGCGTGCCCACACCCGTCAAATATAAAAAAACAAATTCATTTCTCCTATTTCGGAACAAATTTTGGGAAACCTCAAACTAAAATTACAATGTGACTTCTTCAGAACTTTTGTTCTCCCTTGTCTTAAGTTTCTAATGACACCAAAACCATTTAATTGGTTCAGAAATATGAAAGTTAGGGCCCAAACATTTTCATACTGTTATTAAACTGAAACAGTACACTATACCCAATTCCCATCCAGAAATTGAAAGCTTTATGGACTAAATTAAAATTTGATTCCTTTAGATAATTTCTAACTCTATGTCTCTAGTTTATTCAAAAATAAAAATCATCTGATTCGGAGCTATACAAGTCAAGAAACTATCAAAATATCGAAATATGTTCAGTAAAATATCCAATTCATACTCTTCCAACCCATACCCTTACTTTGATTCAATCAATCTTTTCCAAATCAACATAAAAAGTTATTAAATTTCATGGAGAGGTAGAAAAATGTGTTAGGAATCTATTGGCCTAAGAATCACTTCATTTGAAGGTCAGATAACAAAGTTATGGTCGAAAGAATCAAACAAGGTTTTGTCCTCAATCACATTGAATCTGTTTCGGGACAATTGGCATAACTTTCTCTATAGATATCGAATTAAGGTCATATTAGGACAGTTTCGAAGAGGACATCGAGATATAATTTTTTTTAATACCATGAGATAGATTTTGTCATTTAGAAGGTCAAAAGTGAACCAGAAAAAAGGCCAGACAAAAAGTCAGACTAAAGGCTTTAGTCGAAGACCTATTTTGGAACAATTAGCATAACTTTCACTAGAGATATCATATTAAGGTCTTATTTAGACGGTTTTGAATAGCAGTCCTAGACATACAACTTTCATGAAGACACTGAAGAGACATTTTGTGATCTAGAAGGTCAAAATTGGACCAGATTATAGGGTCAGGCGAAACCAAACGAAAGGCTTCGGTCTAAGACCTATTTTGGGTATATTGACCTAACTTTCCCTAGAGATATCAAATTATGGTAATTCTTAGACTAATTGAAAGAGAATTTCTATATCTAAAACTTTCATGAAGACACTAAAGCGATATTTTATCATCTAGAGGGTCAAAATTGAACTAGACTATAGGGAAACTAGACGAAAGGGACAGATGAAAGGCTTCAGTCTAAGATCTTTTTTGGGACAATTGGCATAAATTTCTCTAGAGATATCGGATTGAGGTCATTCTTAGACATTTTTGAAAGAGGACTTCTAGATCTACAACTTTCATGTAGACATAAAAGTAAGATTTTGTCATCTAGGTGGTCGAAATTGAACCAAATGATAAGGTTAGACGAAACTAGACGAAAGGCTTCAGTCTGAGACCTATTTTGGGACAATTAACATAACTTTGTTTCAAGATACTAGATTAAGGTTATTCTTAGATAGTTTGAAAGAGGACTTCTAGATCTACAACTTTCATGAGACTTCGAAGTGAGATTTTGTCATCTAAGGGCTCAAAATTGAATTAGACGATAGGGCTACAGTGAATCAGATGATTCAGTTTGAGATGTATCAGACTGAGGTATTTCTACTAGGTCTTCCTCACATCACCAAAAGTTCTGAATCACTAAATACACTCTCCAGAGCATTTCTACTTATAAATATCATAAATTTTGACTCCAATGTTTAAAAATTTCATACTATATATCATTGGAAAGTTAGAAAGATAAGCTACAACTTTTTAGAAGACAACTTTATCTAATTCAATCTAGATTAGTACAGATTTTTCCTTGAAGTCAGAACATGAATTTTACCCCTATGGAAGAATTGAAATTTGCATTGTACAATCTTGGAATGTCCTGAGCATAACTATTCAACTACCAAATTGACTTCATTAAAACTTCTTCATGTATATCTAATTTCAACTCACATCATCCATACACAATTCATATTTCATTAACACCAAGGACAAGAGTTTACAAAGCTTTAATGACATTCCAAGCCACATTACATCATCGCTTCAAAATCTCAACTTACAAAAGATTCTTGAACAAATAAACTTGAAATGCTACTAAAACATTGTACTTTTCCAAAACCAACTCAAATTACAAAATATGCTAATTTGGACCCTTAGGTTCTTGATCACTTGATCTCTTAGCTATCACCTGAAGATGGGAAGAAAAAGGGGGTGAGCTCGAAAGCTAGTGAGTAACAAGTTTATAATAGAGAATAAGCAAAATCATTGAAATGTTCATTTGTCATAGAAAATGCATATTGAATTCATAAAACGCATAATTCTCAAATTCTCAAGTCTAGCTGAAAACTCATGATTAAACATCATCACATAAACATATCATGTACATTTAACCATCAAAGCATAACACTCAATTATGCACCATTCTTGACAATCCAAAGATGCAATGCACAACAAAGCATAACACTCAATTATGTACCACTCTTGACAATTCAAAGATGCAATGCACAACCAAATGGCTCGAGGGTTCCATGGAAATAGAATGAAAAAACTGAAGTTTACCCTATGAACAGAATGAGTCCAATTTCGAAACTCATATGCCACAAGCGAGCAGTTGAGAGAAGGCTCTTGTCAACATGCACATGACTATTAGAATAGTTCCACTCTTGCCCAAACAAAAGCACATATTCATACTCAAAACATTTCATCATACTTTCATGCTTTTTCTTCTTTTTCGAATATACAAAATGCCATGATATTTTTCAAGGCATAACATAAATATTTCAAAACCATTTTCCATTTCATAATCAAAATTAATACACTAACATGTAGCAATTTCTCAAATCACTAAAATGATTTGAAAAGGCATTAATGGTTCATTACTCAATTATAAACAAGTAACCCTCCTGGATTTTCTTGCTTAAAGACTTGCTCAGAATGCCTCTTCTCTTGCTCCTCTTGCCTTTTTTGATCCCCTTATATACTAACAAAAATTTCACTCAATAGGGTTTTCAATTGAAAATCTCACAAAGCACAATCACTAAAATTGGTTCTAAAATACTTAAACCTATGCATTTTCTAAACTCCATGAACTAAAATCCTTCCAAAAATCTAAAAAATTCAAAATGATCTTACCTTAATTCTTCACCAAATGAAGAGATCTTTGACTCAAATAGAAACTCTTCTCTTCCTCTACCTCTTTTTTTTCCTTCTTGAACAACCTCAAACTCTCTCTTAAAAACCAAGAAATGATGAAACCCTAACTATCTTTCCTTCTTTTCTTCTCTTTGTATTTCTGGTGAATGCTGTCGCCTGCAACCAAATATAAAAAGAAACCAACTTCCTGCAACACAAATTAATGTAGAAGTGAAAAGTAGGGATCGTTCCCACAAGGAATTAAGACGTTAGTGGTTACGCAATAAAAAGAACAAGGGGGTTTTGTGATTATGAATCAAATAGAATTTAATTGAAAATTAGAATTGAAAAATAACTGAAAACGAAATAATGAGAATTTAACAATCAATAGAAATAATTCTTGGTTTCCGATCTCCTTCGTTATTGAACTTGCGTTGATC
>JANZLF010000221.1:11164324-11179297 GCA_026546835.1 Erythroxylum foetidum | reverse complement strand
AATTTCTCATTTCTTATACCAATTAAATTTCTCACAGCCCAATTAACCCAAATCAATTTCCAAATTCAAATTATCCATATCTAATCGGAAACATGTCATATATGCATGTACGTATAAATGCCAATTATACAATATACTATAATGCATGCACATGTACAAATACGAATGTAATGAACTGTACACATCCCATCGGTGACGGGATGTTACAATCCTTATAAAATTAGTTACCAAAAATAACCCAAGATCCCAAAAAATTATTGCTGCCAAGTCAAATGTGTTTATCGTTTCTCACCCAAAAACAAGCACCAAAAATTCACTCAATAGGTAGAAAAAATACAGTTGTCCAATATAGATGAAAAATCAAAATCTCCAGCTGCCTTAGATAGATGGGATTACCGAAATAGGCTGTCAAGAAGAGTCCGAAAATCCCCAAAGATCTACATCTTGTCTTGATCAAGATATGATGATTTTATTCCAATTAAATCCTATAATGACTAGGATTTATCCCAAACAAGCCTCTTCTTCAAAGAATCCCACATAAGGTAGAATACTTGTCATAATGAAATTCCACAAATAACCAAAGGTATCCAATTACAAAAAATACCCAAAATATCATAACACATATCTTAACAATCTCCCCTTTTTGGAATTGTTTGTCACATATCGAAACTACCCTTTAAGGAGATAATTGGACATATATCATCAAGTGCATATAAAACATCAGAACTCCCCCTTAATCGAACATCAATTTCAAATTAACTTTTGTATGACATCAATTTCAAATGGCATCAAGTTCACATAATAACAAGCTCATCAAGTTCACATAAGCAATTGGCAAATATCCGTACAAAAATTCAAAGTTAACAAAAATTGCCACAGCCACTACATCATCCATTCTCCCTATTAGGATAAAAAAAATTAGACAGAGCATAACTAAGAATTAATCGAACGACGAAGAACCCTTTGTTTTACATAACATAATACATCTAACCCACTTAAAAACGCCCTCAATCTGATCAATTCAACAAACTAAACATCATGTGGATTTATAGATAATAATATCAATAATATACAACAAATACCTTAATTTCATGATTATAAGTGAATTACAGAACTTAGGTTTTAGGATTCATCAAAACACACTAGAGAGACCAGAGGTTTAGAGAGAAGGGTTGCACATAACATACCTAGAAACAGACAAAGATAGAAAAGGGAGCTGCTAGAGAAAACACATTCTTGGAGAAGACATACAAGGGAGTTGCTGTAGAAAACATGTTGCTAGAGAAAACAAGTTGTTAGAAAAAAAAAACAGACAAGGGAGTTGCTAGAAGAAAAAGAAAGGCAAAACAAAAAACATAACAAGAGTGTTTTAGGTTATCCAAACACTGTTGTTTTCATTGTTCTTTTTTTGCTACAAAAATATTTTTGTTGCAAAATATTTTTAACTACAAAATTCATTTTCGTACTTGATAATTAAATTTTCATAGCAAAATCTTTTTAACTACAAAATTCAATTTTTTACATAATAGTTAAAGGACCTGTGTTTTAACTACAAAAAAAAATTTGTAACAAAAGGTTTTTAGCTACAAAAAACATCGGCAAACATTATTAGCTACAAAAAGTATTTTATAGCTATAAACATTTCTCTTCGAAAATAACTTCATAGTTAAAAAAGGTCATCAAATCTTTTTAGCTACGAAATACTTTTGTAGCTAAAAACTTTTCACTATAAAACAAAACTCATAGTAAAAGAAGATCACCAAACATTTTTAACTATGAATATAAAATGTAGCCTATTCTAAACATAGTTAATTTTTTTAAATAACCTACGAACTACTAGAAGTTGGAGTAAAACTCTAGCCAAAGACTAACTTTTAGCTACGAATTTCAATTCGTAACCAAGAAAATATGACCAATTTAACAATTTATTGTAGTGTATAGAATAAAATATAAGGAAGCAAAATAATAAAACATAATTATAAATTTTTTAGGGCATAATTACATTTATTATGATATTTTTATATATGTTAATATACTCCTTAAATTGAAGGTGGTAAAATAAATGCTAGTGGAAGTTTGTTAACAAGATTACAAAAGCATAGAGGTGGATAAACTTTGGTGCAGATATCAGTAGCCTGATCATTGAAAGAGACTAAGCAAGCTTAACAGAATTTTGAATAACATTTTATGAGACAACATGACGATCATTCTCAATGTGCCTAGGGCACTTATGAAAGTCATTATTATGTGCAATTTCAATTGCAATATGATTGTCATAATATAAGTGCATGAGAAGAACTTACTTAATGCCCATATCATTAATTAGTCATTGAAGCCAAATTAGTTCAAAATAAATGTCAACAAAAGGCTAATATTCAAATTTTGTGTTAGAATGAGAAATCACTTTATACTTCTTACTTCATCAATATATTAAGGAATTGTCAAGAAAGAAACAATATCCAATGATAAAGTCCAGTCAGTATCATAATAGGTTTTCAGGTCTAATGTAGATGAACTAGAGAAATACACAAGATGAAATGACGTTCCTTTCATATAACAAAAAATTACAACAAAGTGAGTAATACGAGGAGTAGATATGAACTGGCTAACTACATATGCATCATAAGCTATATTAGGACAGATGATAATAAGATAAATAAAACTACAAACCAATTATCAATAAAAGGTTCCATCATTAAGATAAGTTATATTAATGATTAAAAAAAGGAACATTGGGCTTAGTGAGGGTGTTAGCTATCTCATCATTAGTAAAACTAGATCAAAAAAGAAGAATTGTAGCATATTTTCTTGAGATAAATAGTACCTTACCAAATCAAATGATACTTAAGACAAAGAAAGTAGTTAAGATGCCTAAGATCTTTCATTTCAAATTGTATGAAATGTTTTAAGAACCTTAATATGTTACAGATCATCACTAGCGATGATCATGTCATCTGCATAAAAAAAAAAAGAGAATGAGACTTTCTCAGCCTAATGAAAAAGCACTACTTTATCATAATGTCTTGAATGAAAACCAATATGCCTATTAGTCGAGCTAAATTTAGCAAACCATGCTTAAAAAGCTTGCTTCAGGTCTTAGAGAGCTTTCTAAAGATGATAAACTTTATTAAAGGGATGATTATATCTAGGATATTGTTGCATATGGACTTTATCATAAAGATCCCTATTAAAAATGCATTTTTCTTATCTAGTTAAACAACTTCAATTGTTTTACAACATCAACAACAAAGACGCTACTGACAGAGATAATATCAGTTACATGAAAAATGTCTCTTGATTGTTAATACCATATTCCTAATAAATATTTTAGAAACCAAGTGTGCCTTGTAATGTTGTATAGAACCATCATCTTGAATTTTAATTTTATAAACTCATTTATAGCCAATTATAGACTTGTCTAGTTGTAAATATACCAAATCTTGAGTATAAGTGATGGTGAGGGCTTAAGTTCTACCCTCATAACTTGCTATTACATAGGTTTAATATTAGCCTCACGATAAGCGCAAGGTTTATATAAAGAAAAATCACAGAATAACAATAACAATCGTAAATGGTAAAATTAGGTTACCTTACATGAGTACTTAATAAGTAGAGGAAGGAACAGTATGGGAACTTTTAGTGACTGGGGCTGAGATGATAATTGGAAGAGAGGAGTTATCAAAATCCATAAATGTTTAAGAGCCATTTGGGGAAGACAATGAGATGCCAATATTATTTTGCTGAAAGTTTCCTTCAAACCAGTCATTATGACAACAAAAAAATATGGATTTTTTAGGTAAAAAGAAGGAACAATTTAAGCATGAAAACCTGATATGGTAGAAAATATTTTATGCTCCTAAAATGTGATGTAATGAGAAATCCTAAAATGTATGTCAATAAGCAACATAATCTTAATTTAGGTTCCAATTTTGTGTGTTCAAGCGGTTAAAGATGGATAAAAATTGCACTACCAAAGACATAAAAGGACTGATAATCAGGTGCATATCAATGTAAACATTAGAAAGGAGAGATATTACTAATAGAGGGGGAAGAAAATTAATTAATTGTAAAAATAGTGGTAAGTGCAGCGTCCCCCATAAGGACTTATGACATGCAGAAGAGATAAGAAAAACACAAATAATATAGAAGATATACTTATGTTTGCATTCTACTTAACCATTTTGTGCAAATATACCTAGACAATATAGTTGGACCATTAACCCAGTCTAAATTAAAATTTATGATACAATTTAGGGTCTTTTTATCCCATGACATAATCTATTTGAATAATTTTAATAGAACAAGAAAACTGAGTTTTATCATGAAAGAAAATTGTATACATGTTTGAGGTAACTTAGATATATTTTTCAATAGGTAAATCCATGTATACCAAGAAAAATATTCCACAAAAATGGAAAAATAACTAAAAACTAACTATTGTAAGATTATAAGTAGGTCTACAAATATCAAAATAAATTAAATCAAAGGGTACAGAAAATATAGTTACTATAATTAAAAGGTAAAGTATGATGCGTAGATAACTGGTAAGAAACACAATCAAAATGTTCATTTTTTAGATGACCTAAACTTTCATTTAAAATTAGAGAATTAAATCTATAAATAAAAATATGACCAAGACAAGAATTTCATAAACTAAAAAACAAAGTGGAAACAACAATCTTGGTTGGAAGATGAATATAGTTTAGTCCAAATAATTGGCCAATTTTACATTTTTTTCTAAGGACTTGCCCTATTTATGAATCCTATATAACACAACTACGAATCGAAAAATATAAGTTAACACCAAGTTCATACAATTGACAAACAAAAACAAAATTTGAGGATAATTTAGGAATAAGAAATGTATTAAGAATGTTAACTTAGATGTATAAACAATGTTTATTTTAGAAACACATAAAATAGAGATACCATTAGTGTGAACAATAGGAAGGACAAGAGGAACAGTCATAGAAGAAAAAAAAGAAAAATCAAATATCATATGATTGCAATAAGTAGAATAAAAAAAACTAGATAGATGTATCTATAATGATAGAAAGAATAGAGGAATTATATGGAGATTGCAATTGTTAAAGAATTATAAATATATTAAGGGTAAATGTTAGAGATGGAGAGGTAACAGATCTCTCAATAGCAATAGCAATAGTGGAAGAATAAATAAGTCTAAAACCACTTATATAAGAATTACTAGAAGTACCAGAACTGATAATATGCAAATTCTAAGCTATGTACGACAATTAGTATTTATATATCCAAATTTCCTGCAATAATTATATGTAGTAGTACGAGAAGATCATGAAGGAATAACTAAAGTAATATTAGTCTGAAAAATAGTCTTGAAAGGAGTAAATAACTAAGTGGTCAATATAGAATATATTGGTGACAATTAACACTCAACTCTTAACATGTTTGAGACAGAGTTTCTTCAAATAGCAATTTCTGAATCATAACATCTAGTTTAGCTGTAGAATCTGTTAGAGTAAAGATGCACTAACAAACTTATATTCGAATCTTAAAATCACACAAAGATGCCAAACATGTTGGCAATTAAGAAACCCATATAAATAACAAAAGAGGCAGATTTAGGTTATTAAAGATCACAATTTTCCAACTAATCCCAAAGCTTCTAAAGTTTAGAGACATAACAATGTATGGTCTGATGAGGTTCTTGTGAATGCGATAATGGCAAGGATAGAGTTAAAACTAAGGCATATCATTAAAAATAAAGTATTTGGTCATTAAAAAGTGTTAGCTCAAGGTTTAAATTTAATGATTTTGATGATAACTTTATAATATTTCAAAATTCAAATTAGATTTATTTCTTTATATAAGCAACAATATAATTCTTAAAAAGGAAATAAAATCATAAGATAATTGCTTTATTTCTTGCAAGAACCCTCTTTATAGACTTACCTAATTAGAAATGGTTTCATGACATCTGGAAGGATCTTACTAATTCAAATAATTAGCTTTAGAAGCCTTGAACGTTTACCTTAAAGTCTAAATATCGAAGATTTCAGTAAAGATGATTCTAAAACTTAAGCAACAACTAGTTGAAGAAAATGTCTACTTAAGAAAGAGCTACTACATTTACGATAAACAAAAACTTGTAAAATACTTTAGCAACATCAATATTCTTCAAAGTCACATCTATATTAAACTCCTAGTGCTTTAGAAAGTCAAATCACTCTATTGAAAGAGACTATTATAACCTTTATACATTTTTTATTGAGAGCTTGTAGAGGTTTGTTAAACACTATAGGTGTGGAAGTTTGAAGAACCTTGAAAATTATGTATTTATGAGTTTGGAGAGGCTCGTGAAAATTTACTACTTGGAGTTTATAGTGAAATATTCAAGTTGAATACCTAGGGACTAGATGTAGGCTCCGTTCTAATTTGGACCAATATAAATTGACTGTGTCACTCTCTGTCTATCTTAACTTTTAAATTTTTGAATTATAGTGTTTGTGTTCTCAACTTACGAAAGGCTCATTCAGTTTTACAATGGGCTCCTTCTATTTTATATCGCAAGAGGTTCCTTTCATTTTTGAAACAATTAACAGGCTCCTATCGATTAACAAAATCCTATTGATTAACAGGCTCTTTTCGTTTTAAGTGTTAACAGGCTCTTATCGATTAATAGGTTCCTTTCATTTTAAGCATTAGTAGGCTCCTTTTCCTTTTTAGCACTAGCAATCTCCTTTCAATTAACAAGATCCTTTTGTTTTCAACATTAACAGGATCTTTTCGAAAGCTGATAGGACCCTTCTATTTATAGACTTATTTTGTTTAGAAGGATATTATCAAGTACTTTGCAAATTTCTTTTTACACATAATTCAACCCCCTCTTGCGTGTGTTTGTTTTATCATTTGTTATCAGGGCAAGGTTTCACATTTATTGTGTAATGTCGAACTCTTTGAACCCTTTTGTATTGGTCTGTACTTGGAGATGCTATTGTATATTAATATATATATGGATATATATGAGTTCAAATATGTATTTAAGTCCTTTGGATATATATGTAATGATTTATAATGTTATATGCCCTTACATAAACTTAGAGTTCTTCGGTATGCAAAATCTTAGAGATTTCTGACATATAAGCTTCTATGTGTGTAAAATCGAGTCCATTGGATGGATATGACCATGGTGGTTAAGTTAAATGTGTTCTAATGTCTTAAAGGTGATTAGACAATATTTATAGACTTATTGGACACTTAGAAAGCTTAATTGGAAAAGTTGATGTACATAAGGGCTTAATTGCAGATTGTTAAAAGTCAAAGGATTTAAACGTAATTTTTCAATTCTTGAAGGACCAATATATAATTTTAAAAAGTTAAGGGGCTTAGTTATTATTTCCAAAAATCTAAGGACTAAAATAAAAATAAAAGTTTTGGAGATTCCTAAACTTTGGGCTTAATTGCAAATTTAGGAAAGTTTGAAGGGTAAAATGGTAATTTCATACAACCTAGTGACAAAATGGTAAATTTGCCATGTTTGGTCAAAGAAGAGTCAAATTCTAGACCCTTCTTCATGGTGTGGCCGTGCAACCCATTATTTGGACATTAAAACACTTTGTTTTAATTAAAAGAAAGAAGAAGAAAGGAGAAGAGAGGAGAGAAGGAAGGAAGTTTCGACCATCACCATATTTCACCCTTCTTTGCGATTATTCAACCTTAATCGAGGTGTTCTAAGCTAATTGAGGGTCAAGGAACTAAATCTATGATTAGATTTGAGAAAATCTCAAAGGATTTGAAGATATCATCAAAGGAAGGTTTAGGTAAATTTTTTCTCATCTCTCTCACATTATGATTTTGAGTTTGGTGTTAAGATATGTTGTTATCCATGCTTGAATATGCATGAAACATGGTTTAGATGAATGAAATGTGTCATGGAGAGGGTTCTTGAAGTCAAAGCTGAAATTGTCCCGTTTAGGTGAAAGTTTGCAATTTTTTGAATATCTTTTAAAATTGACGGTTTAAATGAAATCTATGGTGTTAATTATACATGTATGATGTGAATTAGTGATGAAGAATGAAGAAGATGTGTGTTGGTTAAGGTAAGGTCAAAATGGTTGGAGAAGAAGTGGATTAACGCAATGAGTTGTGTAATTGATAAATGTAGCTTAAATGGAAGGGGTTGGTTTGAATGGAGTCGTGGAATGTGTCATTGATTGGGAGTGTTTACTATATAACAAGATAGGAGCATGAATTAGAAAGACAAAGTCTTGACAATGTGAATTGAAAGTCATGCACATTAGGTGTTTGATAAAATGCCTAAGTGAACTTGGCTTAGGATTTAAGGCTTTATAATGGTATGCATTGGAAAACACTTTTATGTTTACTTAGAGTAAACTTGAATTGTTGCTTAGATTTACAAGTAAAGGCCTAATGTGCTTGGATAAAGATGTGCTTAATTATGTTTTGAGAATGAGTAAATATGGGATTAAAGGCGTTAAATGCCTTAGAAAATGCAAGAGAAAAGCTAATGTGAATAGTAAGGAAGTAACCCTGTGAGAAGTTTACTGGTAAGATTCTATAGCTTATAGGGAGTGATATTGTACTTTATACACTTACATGAGGGTGTATAAACATGAAATTTATGTTTAGGTAATAATTTCACTATATAACCTTTTTATGTATAAAGGCTAGGGAGTTGCGAATCAAGGATCCCGTACCCAGGATTGTTGAAGTTAAGAGAGTGTATACCTTCTTTTGAGATGAGTTGGGGAAACCATGTTTCTCAAATAGGATTAGAACATCCTAAGATAAGTATGATGACTGGTATGTGAATTTTGAACCTAGGCAACGTACGGTAGAATTGAATTTCAAATGGATGCTAATATGTTTAGGTGTTTAATAAACGTTGTTGTTTTGAACAACTATGCATTCGGAGGACAAAAGATAACTTTTATTGTTTGAAATAATGTTTCAACATTGTTTTTGAAATCGATATTTTTATTACTTATTTTGAAAAATGATATTACTTTTATCAAACCTATAAAAAATGCAATGGATAACATCTTATTTTTCTGAAACTACGCTTTTGAACAACTTTGCATTTGGAATTTAAAAGATGACTTTTATTGCATAAAACAGTGTTTGGGAATTTCCAAATGCATAAACGAGTCATGTATACTGCATGTATTTGTTCTCCTTTAACTAAGAGCCATGGTACAGTTTCATTTTATCGGTTGGACCGATAAATAAAAACATGATGCTTTACTTGATTTTTGTACTTAATTTTTATATATGATTTTTATGATTGGTGAGGAAACGATTGGCCAATCGTGTGCTGGGCACAACTAATTAAGCGATCCCTGTACCTTTGACACTGGTACATGAAAGTCGAGTCGCCTTATCAACACCTTTCTACGGGACTGGCGAGTGATTCCACACCTAGGGTCTGAACATCGACGAAGTCATCACTTAGGGTCATAATGCTCTTATCGATTGTAGTCTGAATTCACCACGAATGAAAAGTCAAGCTAACATTGAGGATAGGTGGGTGTGTACATTAATTTGGTCGACTAGTAGTGTCATACATGATTGTTTTGACGTATTTTGATAATTATTTTTTAACGAGATTTGATGTATACATATGATGTTTTTATGCTTTTTGTACTGAAACTAAAACCTATATTCATCACGAGTGAATTAATAAGCTAGGACTATATGGTTCCTAACCAATATGCATTGCATCATAGGCTAGGCCTATGTGATTTTACGAGCTCTATGTTCACTTTATAGGTTATCTGTACTGTCTTGGTGTGTATTAAGTCCTATTAGCATTATATGTTTTTCCTTCTCATTGAGCACATAATATACTCACCCCCTCCACTTTCCAACCATGCAAGTTAATTTAGTAAGTTTGAAGCTCTAAGTGGATCGTGTGGTCTTTTGACATTTTCAGGGTATTACCACACGTGGGTAGTTTTTTATTTTGTAATTTTATTGTTTAGTGGCCCATGAACTGTGTTTATGTAGATATGCTTTATCATTTTCTAAGATAACTTTTGATTGCCTTGTGTTTTATAAATAACTTTATGTATGAATCTTTTTATATTGTTGTTGAGATTGCCTTGAGTGGACTTTAAAGTTCTGAAGTTATGGTGGGTTGTGAATATAAAAGTGTCTTTTAAATTATTTGCAGGTTTTGGGATTTTTAAAATACAGTCATTGTGTTGCCCAAGTTTTTCAAAAAAATAATAAAAAAGATATTCAATTAGCCTTGCATAGTCGGATTAAGGATATTGTGAGTGTCCTTAGCTCAGGTATGTGACAGTTGTCATAGGCTCGATGTGGTACCAGGTCGTGACATATTGTGTTTTACAACACATGATAGATCGTGGCAAATAATTTGAGAAGCCTTAAAAGACAATCCATCTCAAAGCGTCCTTATTTCAATCAAAACAACTACTCCTACTGGAAAGAGAGAATGATTCTTTATCTTTAATATGTAGATATTGAAATTTGGCAAACAATTAAAGTTAGACCCACACCTCCTGCTACTGACGACATAGAAGTGTGGACTGATGTTGATAGAAGAAACGCACAACTGAATGCCAAAACAAGACATTATCTTATCTGTGCACTATCTTCGGAAGAATACAAAAAGATATCTTATTGTTCTACAGCAAAGGAAATGTGAGATAAACTACAAGTCACTTTTCAAGGAATGAATGAGGTAAAGAAACATGGAATAAGTCTTTTAGTACATCAATACGAAACTATTTGCATGAAATAGGGAGAAATAATAGATGGATTTTTTGGACATTTCAATAACGTCATCATTGCCTTGAAGAACTTGGGTAAGATATATTGCAATGATGAACTTGTGACAAAGATTCTAAGATCACTACAAAAGGAATGGAGACCTAAGGTGATAACTCTAAAGACTGCAAAGGATCTCAACACTATATCACTCGATTAGTTAAGATGAAACTTAATAATCTATGAAGTTGAACTTAGGCGGGATGAAGGATCCTCCTACAAAAAAGGAATGACACTAAAAGCAAATGATGAATCAAACAGAGATGAAAGAAACATTGAATTGCAAATAGATAGAGATGACGAATTCAATTTCATGGTCAAAAAATATTCCTGCTTTTACATAAAAAAAAAAGCTCGTGAAGAAAAGAGAAGGAAATAAGAAAATTGGAAACAATAAGTTCCTATCAAAAGGGAGCAGCAGTAATAACAATACTTAAAACAATCAAATCCTATGCTATCACTGCAAGAAACCTAGACACACAAGACCAGAAAGCCCTCTTGTTCAAAAGGACAAATTAGAAAATAAAAAACCAAAAAGCAAGTTATAACTGTAGCTTAGTTAGATAAGGACTTTGAAAATATTGATGAAGAAGAGCCTAAAGAAGTCAGCAACATTTGCTTTATGGTCGAATTAGAAGACGATAGGTATATTATTCTAACTTTGATAGTGAATGAATTAAGAGATGCATATCATGAACTGTAAGATCAGTATTAAAAAAATGAAAGTACATAATTCAAAAAGGTTTAGAAGTCCAAAAATAATGATGCATCCTTGACGAGTAAGACTAAATCACTAAAATTTGAGAATAAGAATTTCTTGTCTAGAATTATGTCTTTTGAAAATGAAAACAAACAAAAAAAATTGAAAAGGAATTCTTGGAACAAAAGGTAAGTCAGTTAGAGAATGT
Organism: Erythroxylum foetidum; assembly: GCA_026546835.1. NCBI lineage: Eukaryota > Viridiplantae > Streptophyta > Magnoliopsida > Malpighiales > Erythroxylaceae > Erythroxylum > Erythroxylum foetidum. The sequence goes on along the minus strand of JANZLF010000221.1, from coordinate 11,167,598 downwards.
ATTGCTTGAAAATGATTATGTCAAGGTAAAACATTAGAAGAAAAAGTTGCTTCTCTAGAAAAAGATCTTGCCAATGTTATTGATGGTAGGAATAATCTTGATGCATTAGTTGGGAGTGGTAAACATGTTTTTGACAAGGCAGAATAAGATATAATGAAAACAAAAATATCAGACCATACAAGAATTTCTTTGTTAAATCCAGCAATAACTATAACCAAAACAACAAGAACCGAACCAATGGCAAAAATAATAGTAACTATCATTCATCAATTTGGAGCATTGGGTTACAAGTGCTTTGTTCTAAATAACGAAAAAAAAACAACCTTGGAAAGTTCGATGCAAGATCAGATGAAGTTATCTTTTTGGGCTACTGTACTGCCCATAAAGGATTCAAAGTTTACAATAAAATAAAAAAGAAGATAGAAGAATCAATACACGTAGATTTTGATCAAGCACTACCCTCATCAATAACAGTTGATTCAAATGATGAAGAGAATCCCTTGGCTCTTAAAAATACATTGCAGACTCAAGCAACACCTATAGTACCTTTGAAATTATAGGATCAAGAAGATCCTTCTGAAAATAGGACAGAGTAGGCTTCTTTGTCTTAAAAGGAGTCTATACAAAGAAGAACAACAACATAATGGAGAGATATTGACACACATCAGTACATTATAGGAAACTCCTTTAAAAGTCTAAGAACTAGATTATCCTTCAAAAACAACTTTGTTGCCCTCATCTCACAATTAGAACCAAAAAATTGTTAAAGAGGCTTTTACTAATGAAATTTTGGTTTCAACTATAAAAGATGAACTAAATTAGTTTGATAAAAACAAAGTTTGGAATCTAGTATCTTGTCCACAAAATAAATCAGTCTTTAGAACTCATTGGGTATTTTTAAAAAAAACTTAACAAAAATCGTAATGTGGTAAGAAATAAAGCTAAACTTGTAACTTAAGGTTATAATCAATAGGAAGGTATTGATTTTGATGAGACTTATGCACCTGTTGCTAGACTGAAGTCAATTAGAATTTTACTTACCTTTGTATGTTATAGAAACTTCAAATTATTCCAAATGGATGTTAAAAGTGCTTTCTTAAATGGATATATTAACGAAGAAATGTTTGTTGAGCAACCTCTATGCTTTGAAGATGAAAACCATCATGACTATGTGATGAAGTTGACTAAAGTCCTGTTGGTCTAAAATAGGCTCCTCGAGTATGGTATGAGAGGTTAAATAATTTTCTACATGAGAATAATTTTGAAAGGGGAAAGGTAGATAACACCTTATTTATTAAGAAAAAAAGAATGATTTACTTATAGTGCAAATATATGTTGATGACAAAATATTTGGTGCTACTAATCAATTTTTTTATGAAGAATTCTCAGCATTAATATAGGGGGAGTTTGAAATGAGCATGATGGGAGAATTATCTTTCTTTCTTATATTACAAATAAAAAAAAAAGGATCTTCATTATCCAAGACAAATACACTCAGTAACTCATCAATAAGTACCATTTTGAGAATGTCAAACCTATAGGTACTCCTATGTATACTAGAACAAAACTTGATAAAGATGAAGAAGGAACGGCTACGAATGAAAAAAAGTAGAGAGGAATGATTAGATTACTATTATATCTTACAATATCAAAACCAGATATTTTGCTTAGTGTGTGCCTTTGAGCATGCTTTTAATCTGATCCAAAAAAGACACCTTCAAGCAGTCAAAAGGATCTTTCATTATCTTCACGAAACTGTGGATTTTAGATTATGGTATTGAAAAACTAATTCTTTTAACATAATCGGCTATGATGATGCAGATTATGTAGGTGATAAAGTAAATTGAAAAAGCACAAGTGGTCACTGTAACACCCCAGATCACCTCCTTACAGATATTTTCCACTTTGGGCCTTGGCCTAGCCAAGCCCTCAAAGCGGACAATATCCGTAAGTAGGTGATATGGGGTGTTACATGTGGTATCAGAGCCAGGTTTCTGAACCGTTGTGCCAGCTAGGTTGGAGCCCAAAGAGGGCTGGGCCCTAAGGGGGTGGAGAGTGTGAGATCCCACATCAGTTGGAGAGAGGAACGAAGTACGCCTTATAAGGGTACGGATACCTCTCCCTTACAGATACGTTTTTCATGGCCTAACGGACTAGATCCCATCGAAACTCTAAGGTTAAATGTGCTAAGGGGAGAGTAGTTCTAGGATGGGTGACCTCCTAGGAAGGCCTCGGGAAAAGCAAAACTATGAGGGCTTGGCTAGCCCAAGGCCTAAAGAGGACAATATCTATAAATAGGTGATCTGAGGTGTTACACATGGTATCAGAGCTGATACCTGAACCGTTGTGCCAGCTAAGCTGGACCCCAAAGAGGGATGAACCCTAAGGGGGGTGGAGAGTGTGAGATTCCACATCGGTTGGAGAGGGGAATAAAGTACGTCTTATAAGGGTATGGATACCTCTCCCTTATAGACACGTTTTCCATGGCCTAACGAACTGGATCCCATCACAACTCCGGGGTTAAACGTGCTCGGGTGAGATTAGTTCTAGGATGGGTGACCTCCTAGAAAGGCCTCAGGAAAAGCAAAATCATGAGGGCTTGGCTAGGCCAAGGCCCAAAATGGATAATGTCTGTAAGCAGGTGATCTGGGGTGTTACATGTGGTATCAGAGACAGATTTCGATCCTGGGACCTGTGGGTTATAGACCCACCACGCTTCCGCTCCATATTTCTCATATGTAATTAGATCACTCTAAGTAATGTGTAACACCCCAACTCCCGCGAGACCCGAACCCAATATCTACAGTGATATCTGAGCTCGTGACCCACGAGGGTGGCGTGCTAGAGCAGTCATTACCTTTTTAAAACTCATTGTAACACTTTTCTTTCTTTTTCTTTTTTTTGAAACGGTTAAACAAGCGGAAATCAATAAACATTTTAGGCCATATTTGTTACGAAAACATTTTAAATCAAATACGATTTCAGTCACAAAAGGCACTCAATAGTGCTCAATCAGTGCACAAACAGAAAGGCATGACCCAACTGGGTTCCAATGCCATTTCTGAACACATTTCAGTAATCACTAAAACACAATAAAATTTTACATTTTCCAGTTAGGGCCCATTGAACAAATCACTAGACTAATGCAGACGTGACGACACTGATCCCGACCCTTACTCTGCCTTGCTAGCGGTAGTCATACTCCCGTTTGTCTAACGGGGTACTCTTCATTTCCTGAAAAATAGATGCAATGTTGGGTGAGTTTGCGAACTCA
>JANZLF010000221.1:11129353-11158859 GCA_026546835.1 Erythroxylum foetidum | reverse complement strand
TTCAACACTCAACCTCAATTCATATACTCTCATATTCAATAACCTCTTATCATTCACCAAACATCCTATCTTACATATTTAACCATGGATTGTGCTTAAGGTTTCTCAACTCATCATCCATACTTAGTTCACATTTTAATTTCACAACCATCTATATACCAATTCATAAATCATAGCCATACATAAACTCATATTTCGTTTTGATATTTCCACTAAAAAGTCGGGGTCTAACAATGGTGATTCAACAATAAAACTTTAAATGCACAAATTACATGGAATCTATTAATTCATTCTTAATTGAATTATGATGATGGGATCATAGTGGTCACAAGCTGATTCCTTCCATATATCACACAATTAACTCAACTCATAAAACTTTAAGTGGGTAATTATGTAATTGTTATCTCACAAATAATAATTAATATATAAAACATAATATGGATAATAAGTAAGTGAGCAAAAACATACGATTGTAATTGAATTCACAAGTGTTATAACAATGTTAGTAAAACACTTATGTATATATACATGTCAAAATGCTATACTAACAAGGACTTATCTATTAGACCCATCAGTTCAATATGACCAATAAATGTTTTGGGCGGTAAGTCTTTAGTTAACGGATCCGTTATTATGAGATCGGTACCAATATGCTCAATTGACACTTTATGTTTTTGCACTTCTTTTTTCACAAACAAATACTTTAAATTCATGTGTTTCCCACCCTTTGAATATTTGTCATTCTTAGAAAAGAAAATAGTTGCAGAATTATCACAATAAATTATTAACGATCTATTAATACTGTCAACAATACCAAGACCTAAGATAAAGTTCCATAATTATAATCCATGAATCGTGACCTCAAAACACACCATAAATTCAGCCTCCATAATGGAAGTAGTAATGACGAATTGTTTTTCACTTTTTCATGAAATTGATCCTTCAGCTAATAGGAACATATAGCTTAATGTAGATTTCCGTGTGTATACACAATCGACATAGTCAGAATCTGAGTAACCTAACAATTTGAGATGGGTTGATTTTCTATATGTGAACATATTCTCCTTTATGCCTTGTAAATATCTAAGAACTTTCTTTGCAGTTTTCCAGTAGTCCATTCTAGGATTGCTTAGATATCAGCCTAACATTCTGACAACAAAATTGATATCTAGCTAAGTGTATGTTTGAGCATACATTAAGCTCCCAACTACTGATGCATAAGGAATATAATCCATTTCCTTACATTCCAAATCATTTCGTGGACATTGCATTTGACTAAATTTGTCCCCTTTCTGAATTGGAACTATCCCTGCGGAGTATTTTTCCATTTGAAATCTTTCTAATACTTTCTTGATATAACCTTTTTGAGATAATCCTAGCAATCCTTATGATCTATCACGAAATAATTCAATTCCTATCATACAGGATGCCCCCACCCATATCTTTTATTTCAAAATTATTAGAGAGAAAATTCTTTACATTATATAACAAAACCATATTATTAGCAACAAGAAGGATATGATCAACCTATGGGAATAATATAATGATCTTGCTCTCACTAACCTTCATATAAATACACCGATCAATAGTGTTCTCTACAAAACTATAAGGTGTAATAATATCATTAAACTTAAGATACCATTGTTGGGAAATTTGCTTTAGTCCATATATTGACTTCTTTAATTTACACACTAATCGTTCCTTTCCTATGGTCATAAAATCTTCAAGTTGATCTATTTAAATTTCTTGTTCTAAGTCATTTTTTAGAAAAGCAATTTTTACATCCATTTGGTGAAGCTCTAAATTATAATGAGCCACCGGGGTCATAACAATTCTTAAAGAGTCCTTCTTTGAAACTGGAGAGAAAGTCTCTTTATAATCAATATCGTCCTTTTGAGTGTAACCTTCAGCAACAAATCTAGCTTTATACCTTTCAATGTTTCCTTGTGAATCACGTTTGGTATTAAAGACCCATTTATAACCCACTTGCTTTGCACCTTCTAGCAACTTAACTAATTCCCAGACATTGTTTCCACCCATTGATTTCAACTCTTCTTTCATAGCATTGAACCATTTTTTAAAATTTTTACATTCTATGGCTTGTTTGAACGAGACTGGATATTGATCAATGCTCAAGTCACATTCATGTTCAAGTGAGTAAACTTCATAATCATTTGAAATAGTTGGTTTTCTCTACCTTATAGACCTTCGTAATGCTACTTCTTATGGAATCACTTGATCATTTGTAACTTGAACATTATTAGTTGGTTCTTCATTAATATGTTCAATTTGTAGAATTGGAACATTAATTTATTGTTTCGGTATATTGCGTATCTGTGATGCAATAAGAGGAATAACAACCGATGGGATCACAATTGATGTAGTAGTTTCTACTTGACTTGGAGTAGTTTCTACTTGACTCTCGTAAATATCCACTTTTTGCGATTCTCCACTCCTACTGATTCCATTCTCAATGAACCGAGCATTACCTGACTCAACTATTCTCGTAATATGATTAGGACAATAAAATATATACTCCTTTGACTATTTAGGATAGCCGATGAACTAAACACTAACAGTTCTTGCATCAAGCTTCTTTTCATGTCGATTATATAACCTTACTTCTGCCAGACAACCCCAAATGTGAAGGTGTCATAAACTACGTCTCTTTTTTATCTATAGTTCATAAGGTGTCTTAGGAACTGCTTTACTAGGGATCCTATTAAGCAGATACGCAACGGTCTTTAATATATGAATGCATAATGATGAAGGTATAGTACTATAACTTAATATACTCATAACCATATCCATAAGAGTATGATTCTGCCTTTCAGCTACACCATTTTGTTGTGGTGTACCAAGCATTGCGTATTGCGCGCATATGTCTCAACTTGCAAGAAACTTTGCAAATGGACTTGGACATTGTCCAATTTCATCAAATTTTCCATAATATTCACCACCTCTATCAGACCTCACTATCTTTACTTTTCTATTTACTTGTCTTTCTATCTCATTAAAGAAAACCTCTAGGATGTCCACAAACTGAGACTTCTCATGTAGCAGATAAATATAACCATATCATGAGAAGTCATCAATAAAGGTAATGAAATATTTTTCACCACCCCAAAAGGGAACGTCGAAAAGACCACAGATATCAGTGTGTATTAATTCAAGTAATTTGCTACTTCTTGTGTCTGGATTCCTTGATATATGTTTGGTTTGCTTAACTTTAATGCAATCCACACAAATATCCCAGTCAACAAAATCCAATTGAGGTAAGATTTCATTTTTCACTAACCTCTGTACCCTTTCTTTAGATATATGACCTAATCTTTTACGCCACAAGAAAGAAGAACATTCATTTTGTGCACTACGTTTATTTCCTATAATATGGTCAACATGAAACAAAGATTTAGCAAAATTAACATCAAGATTGAAACAATAAAAATAATCAATTAAAGTATCAGAACCATAATAGTACTTGTGTTTATATAAAGAAAACACATGGTATCCAATCTTAAAGTTAAAACCATCATCATCCAACTTTACAACAAAAACTAAATTCTAGCACAATTAGGAATATAAAGACAATTTTTTCGATCCAGATGACACACAATGTCAAAGATCAATCTGTACGCCCCAATGTCCTCTATTCGTGCCTTAATTCTATTCCTCATAGACAAGAATTTGTCAATTCCGTGTTTGAATTGAAAAGAATCCCTGTTTAACATATGACATATGAGTAATTGCACTAGAATCTAACCACCAAGTATTATTAGGAACTTCAATAAGATTTGATTCAAAATATACTGAGACATAGTATGTACCTTTCTTTTTTAACCAAGCCTCTCTTTTAGGGCAATCCTTCTTGAAGTGACCAAACTTTTTGCAGAAGTTGCACCTCTTATCTTTATAGATTCGACCCTCATTAACTTTACTGAGAGCTTTGTCCTTATCTTTGCCTTTCTTTCTTAGTTTGTTCTTGTTGCCACTAGGTCCTTGATGAATTGTGAGATGAACGTAGTGTTCATTTTATTCAATATTCTTTTCTCTTAAACCAACATCGCCTTCATTTCTTGAAGGTTCCATTTTTCCTTAATAGCGTTGTAATTCACCTGGAACTGGCAGAACTCAAGAGGAAGTGAGTTGATAATGAACTGTACAAGGAAAGACTCACTTACATCCATACCCATGTATTTCTTCTTTGCAGCTAGATTTGACATATGTGTTATATGATCATGAATAGGCTGTGACTAGTTAAACTTTTTGGTCATCAGTTGTTGGGACCCATTTTCGGAACCCAACCTCGGAATCATAAATCAAAAAAAAAGTGGGCGAAAATGAAAGAAATCAAAAGGGGAATAAAATAAAACGCGTGAGGAAGAAAACGAAAGAAATCAAAAACCGAAAGTGAGCCAACTTCTGATGGAAAACCAAAGGAATCGAAAGCGCATGAGGAAACCAAAGGAATCGAAAGGCTCGGAATCAAAGAAAACAAAACTCTTAAGGACAAAACTCTTAACTCCGACATCAAAAAACGCATACTTTACAAAAAAAAACAAACTCGTTGGAAAACTACGAAGACGATCTGATCTACCTCAAACCGCTTAGAAAATTGGGTCTAATCCAAAACCAAATTGGTATGAATTTTTTTTTCATCATCAAAGAAAAACCACTACCAATGGGAAATCACCAATCCCTCAACCTCAAAACATTTTCGTCTTTATATGCAATCATATCTCATCATTTAACAATCTTATTTTTCTTTCTTGCCATCAAAACTCACACACATGTCTATATACCATCAATTCATATACAAAGAGCACTTTAATAATTCAGATCAATCATCATATTCATCGGACCTTCTGTCCGGAATCCAAACACATTTAAACATATTCATATCATCTCATCCATATATGAATTCACATGACATATCCATACACAAATTCATATTTCACATCCATACACAAATCCATAACTCATTACCATCATGAAATAATTGTTACGAACTTTAATGGCATTCCAAGCCATGATACAACATCAATATCAAAATTCCAAATACAAAAGACACAAAAACTCCAAAATTCTTAACATATGTCTCAGATCTTATTCTTACAACAATCTAACTTAAAAACACATCATATACACAAACAAACGGATGTCTTGACTTTCTTTCATCCGATATCCTGCTCGTTACTTAGAGATTGGAATGAAAGGGGGTGAGATTTACAGCCCATGGGTAACATGTTTATAACAAAAAATAAGCAAAAACCATTTTCAAAACTCATTGCCATTTCATAGTAATTTTATAGTAGAAATCATCAAATACTTATTTCTAAAAAATTCTCAATTTATCAAATAATTCATGAGCAATTTCAAATCATATATGCATCAAACTTATAAACACACATGAGCACATAAGCACATTAGAATGGTTTGGGTTGGTCCAGAAACAGAACATACTATACATTTCCGCATAGCGGTCTTGTGTAGCCATGAACTTATGGGAGTCCTCAAAGGAGCTCCAATGCCACTAACAGGCAGGCGGGAGGAGCCTTTTTGATAAGTACACTTGACATCTTATAGGACCTAACCAAACTCACATAACATATTTTCACACTTGAAATCGGATTGCCCAAAGGCACATTTCAAAAGCTTAGTTTTCATACACATGTCATATTTCAAACACATTTCCATTCACAATTTTACAATTTCAATCAAATTCACATAGTAAATTCTCAATCATTCAAAAACAAGTAATGCAACAATTGTAGACATTTATCAAATCATTTAAAAACAATGAATTTAACCATTGTAGCAATTTATCAAATCATTCGAAAACAATGAATTCGAAAATATTTTATCTTCTTGATTTTTCGAAAACATATTAGTGGCTCATAATTCAAATTATAAATATGGTACCCACCTCATATCCTTGCTTAATACTTGTCCAAAGCCTCTTTTCTTGCCTTTCTTAAACTCCTTCATCAATGGTAAAAACCCTAATCTATAGGAATCCAAATTGGACAACCCATAACACAAAATCATACAATTGATCTTAGAAAACTTAAACCCATACCATTCTTAAGCCATAATACCCAAAATCTCTCTAAAAATCCAAAGATCAAAATCTACCCTTACCTTGAATCTTCTCCAAATGAAGAGTTTCTTGTCTCATATGAAAGCCCTCATGCTCCTCTTTCTTTTTCCTTCTTGAATCAATTTTGAAATCTCTCTTAAAAACTTAGAAAAATCAACCCTAAACTTTTTTTTCTTCTTTTCTCTTCTTCTCCACCGAAACCTCCTTCTTCTCTCTTCTCTCTTCTTTCTTTTCTTTTAATTTCGTGCTTCTCCTTTCCTTATACGAAAGTCCACTCTTCTTATTTACAAAAAAGCCATTAATGAATGAGTAATGACCTTAATACCCTTCCTTATAAGCCTTGTAATTTAAAAGCTTAAGTGTTCTTCCAATTTCGCCCCTCACGCATTCTTAACACTTTAATTCAATTTAATCCAATCAACCTATGCCACATGATCTTAGTCAAATTGACATGCTAATTAATTCCACAAAAATAACATAATATAATAAAGCCTCAAAATTCATTTAATTCATACTTACCTTAAGACATTTTTCTAATTATCAAATTGAAGGAATTTGCTAACACTTACTTCTGGAGAAATGTACCTCATTGTCTCAATTTTCCAAAGACACTAAAATCATTCAATTTCGTTCAATATTCCAAAAGTTATACCTCAAACATTTCTGGACTATTCTTATACCAAAACATTATTCTGCGCTCAAATTCTATGCAAAAGTTGACATTCTTAGAGACTTAATTAAAACTCAATTTCATCAGACAGTTTGTATCCTTATCTCTCTAGTTTAATCCAAATAAGAATCACCTCATTTGGATGACTAGAGAAAAAGTTATGGCCAAAACACTTTCAGCTCTTACTAATCTAAGACTGAACACTAAACCCAACTTCAATTCAGAAATTGAAAGTCTTAGAGACTGAATTGAAGTTCAGTTCCTGCTGATAACTTGTAGCTCCATGTCTCTAGTTTAATTAGAAACAAAAATAAACTCAATTGGATCTCTGCAGCTCAAAATATTACCAAAATACCAAATCATGTTCAGAAAAATGTCCAACTCAAACTCTTTAATCAATCCTCTCACTTTGATTCAATTAATCTTTTTCAAATTAATCTCAAGAATCAAAAATTTTCATGGAGAGATAAGGGATGTCTTAGGAATCTAACGCTTTAAAAATCAGATCAATCGGATTTCGGGTGGAAAAGTTAGAAGCAAAAGAACGAGCAAGGGTCGGATTACCCTAAACAGTAACACTCTTCTAAAATTTCTATCTTTCAACTCAAAGGTCCAGAAATGTCATACTTTATATCAATGAAAGCAACCTACAACTTTTATGAAGGACAGAAAAATCAATTTGGCCTCAAAGGGAGTCAAAAACCCCTTCAAAGTTTATGTCCACTAATGATCATCCCAAACAGTGACATAAACTTCTAAAAATCATAACTTCCTATTACATGGTCCAAAATTTTCATACTTTACATCAATGGAAAAATAAAAACATTATCTAAAACTTTCATGAAGCACTTAAAGGAAATTTCAACCTCTAACTAAATCAATTTTTCAATCAAAGTTTCTGTCAGAATTTGTCATCCTAAAACAACATTCAAACATCCAAATTTCATATCTTCCAAATTTCACAACCAAAAATAACATATTATACATCATTGTAAGCTATAAATTTCCTCTACAACTTTTCATAAGGCTACTTGCTCCAATTCAAACCACATCAGTACTGAATTTTCCTCAAAACATAGTACACACAAACTTACTCTATGAGCATTTTCCAAACACAAAGCAAAATACATTTAAATTCGAATGGTCATAACTTTCAATCCCGATATCAAAAAATATCATACTTTATGGAGATAAAAAGCTTTCAACAGAAGCTACTATTTTCATGAAGACCATTTAATCAAAATCCGCCTAGATCAAGCCAGAAAAATTTACAAAAATTTCAGCCCAAAAAGTCAACTCTGCTACTATTCATCCCCAAAAAGTCAAACTTTCTTAATTCTCCAATTTCTCACACTTTTACTATTTATTTCTTGCTTTTCAACTTTCATTTCAATCAACTCATTCACTTTAACTTTCATAACTCATACAAATCTACTCAAATCTCAAAGTCATCAAAAACTCAAAAATCACTCTTTTCTCATCAATTTCCTTAAAGAACCATAACATCTATAACACAATACATATACACAAACACTTATTTCATACATTTAATATTTCTAAATTCCATCAAAAGGTCAGGGTCCAACAGATTTACTTCATGTACTTGTGAGTTTAGAGAGACTCGTGAAAATTTACTACTTGGAGTTTATAGTGAAATACTCAAATTGAATACTTAAGGACTAGACGTAAGCTTCATTATAAGTCAAACTAGTATAAATTAATTGTATCACTCTTTGTCTTAACTTTTAAATTTCCGCATTATAGTGTTTGTGTTTTCAACTTGCAAGAGGCTCATTCGGTTTTACAATAGGCTCCTTTTGTTTTAAATCACAAGAGGTTCCTTTCGTTTTTGAAATAATTAATAGGCTTCTATCAATTAACAGACTCCTTTCATTTTGAGTGTTAACAAGCTCCTGTCGATTAATAGGATCCTTTCTTTTTTAACGCTAGCAAACTCCTGCCGATTAATAGGATCCTTTCTTTTTTAACGCTAGCAAACTCCTGCCGATTAATAGAATCCTTTCTTTTTGAGCACTAGCAAACTCCTATCATTTAACAGACTTTTTTTTCTTTTTGAGTGCTAGCAGACTCCTTTTAATTAATAGGATCCTGTTTTTTTTTTTTTAAGTTAACAAGATCTTTTCGAAAGTTGATAGGATCCTTCTATTTATAAACTTATTTTGTTTACAAGGATATTATCAAGTACCTTGCAAAAAAAAATTACACACAATTCACCCCCTCCCTTTTGTGTGTGTTTGTGGTGGAATTCTCCCTTAATGGCACAAGGAAAAGTGTTGTAAAACCATATCAAATAAACTAGGTTGGTCAAAGAAATCAAATCAATTCAACTTAAAGAAGTTGACTAAAAGGAGCAGCAGCATTTAACTTGCATGTAAGGCCCGTTTGACAGCCAATCAAAATTTGGCAAGTAGGGTTTGAATCATTTGATGATGAAAAACATAATGTTACTAACAGTTGCTATTCTAGCATAGACTTGCTTAATCAGTTGTATGGCTAACTATTTGGATAGTTCTTGTACCTTTGTACTTTCGTTAATAAATCTTATCATTTTCTACATTAAAAAAATAATGGTAGCCACGAGGGTCAGAAAAGGGACAAAGAAGGTTAAATAGTAAAAAGGAGGCAAGAACAAAGCAAGCAAGCTAAAAAAATTGCAGAGCAAAACCAGATTTTAATAGGGCTATGATACAATATTGGTAGATATAAGACAGAATAAAGTTATATTTGTATTGTGTGTATGATGTAATGGATAAAGGCTCCTTATATACAGTAGTATATTTGTTGTAAAATAGAACAACGTATAGGGAAGGAAAATATTAAAACATAATTTCAAAATATTTTAGGACATAATTACAAGGGTTGTGATATTTGTATATACAGATATTAGACATTTTTGATATATAATCATTTTTTGGCACATTCATACGATCAGATAAAATCTGTTATAGTTTGTTCGCGTGTTCAGTAATTATTTATATTATATTGATAGAACTTAATTTAGATTAGAATTAGGATTAAGAGGCAAAAGAGTGTTTATAGCTGTGGTGTAGATTAAACGGAGAAGTGTTTCCCGTCGTCTGTCTTTTATGCCTGAATTCATTTTCTTATCCTTACACTATCCATCAAACCAATCTAAATTTACATATGCTATCAATTTGTTAACCTTCCAAAACACATTTATTTTAAAGAAAAATAAATAAATATCTGAAGAGCTTTCATTGCTTTTTTCACATCAATATGCCAAATTCCCACTTATGTTGCTCACACCAACTAAAAATTAAATAAAGTTCATATTTTGTATGCCTACTTAATTTCATTAAAAATTCAAATTTTATCAAAAAGGTTACGAATTATTTCAACTGAATATTGAAAATTAAAGATTCCTTTGATATTTAATTTTAATTAATAAAGTTTTTAAATAAGCATTTACGGGAACATAATTAATAATTTTTTATATTTGCAAAGATACGCTTGAAAATAAAAAATAATAATAAGGGTAACTAAATTCCATTGCTATAAGTTTTTTTTTTATTAGAGGAAACCCCGTAATCGAGCCAAGCAGGCACACCTCTCTGTGGATTCAATTGGTGCACCACTCCACAGGTGGGCCAAGCAGTCGTACCTCATCATTGAGGGGTCATCTAATTCTCCATCTACAGGTAAAACCCCAGCTATCCCAGGCTCTTACAAGAAGGGCTAGCATGAAATCGAACCTAGGATATAACCAAAGTCAAACGCTGCTCTCAACCATTAAGCCACACCCCATGAGGATTCAATTGCTATAAGTGGTAAAGTCCTAGAATCCTGTCCTGTCCTTATTCTGTTATTTAGCTAGTGGGTCAAATTGCAAATCATTTCGACACAAAAAGCTGTTTATGTTAGTGGACAAAACACATGGCATCTAAACAAAAATAAAAGGACCAATTGTTCTCATTGATATAAGCATGGTCATGGTCATGGTCATGGTCATGGTCGGCAGTAGGGACACGTCCAATCTCTGTCATCGGATTTATTCCGTTGAGGTTCCGTGTCCGACAAATTTTAGATGTTCACAAATATTAATTCTAAAATTAAAATCACCTATTTTGCATTGCTTTATAAATATTGTAATTGTGTGCGGGACTGGGGAAATTTAATCACCTCTCAGAATCTGCACATTTGAGGCACAGTTATGGAGAACAAAAACGATGTGGAGGATGTGACCAACAAAGTCTTTGTTCTGAATTGCATCGATCTCTCTAACCCAGACATTCGCCAATCCGTTTCTCTGCTTAAGCAGGTTTCCTTTTTTCCATTCTTATTTACGTAATTTATTTTAATTTTAAGGTGGGATTGATTGCTTCAAATTTAATGCCGGATTGTTCAGGCATGCTTGGATTGCGGCTTCTTTTACGTGGTAAATCATGGGATAAGCCAGGAGTTCATGGACGACGTTTTCGCGGGAAGCAGGAAGTTCTTCGAGTTGCCACTAACGGAGAAAATGAAGGTTTTAAGGAACGAGAAGCATCGGGGATATACCCCCGTCTTAGACGAGCTGCTTGATCCCGATAATCAAGTCCATGGTTCAAGTTCATCCCTTTTCCTCTTCTTTTTCTGTTAAAATGTCTGCTTTTCCTTAGATAGTGATTATTTGGTGTATATGGTTAGTAGGAGATTACAAGGAGGGATATTATATTGGAGTTGAAGTTCCTGAAGCTGATGCTGATGCTGACAAGCCTTTTTACGGACCCAATGTTTGGCCTTCAGCTGGTATACGCACGTTCTTATAACATACTTCACTTTTTGTTCGTTAGTTCTGTAGTTTTTATTTTGGGTTGACGCTGTTTTCTAGATGTTTTACCTGGTTGGAGGGAAACTATGGAACATTTCCATCAAAAAGCACTGTAAGCTTTCTGATATCTTTCTGCTTACTTCTTTACTCTTGGAGTTTTGTGATGCTTTGAAATTCTTGCTAATTTTGTATTATTGCATGCTATGTGCGCTATTATTTCAAAACCTCAGATTCTCTTTTGGTTGTTTTCTACATGCAGAGAAGTAGCAAGAGCAGTTGCTAGGATTATAGCACTTGCACTTGACCTCGAAGCTGATTTCTTTGATAAGCCAGCTATGCTTGGCCACCCAATAGCAGTTATGCGGTTGCTTCACTATGGAGGTTGTATTTTCAGCTATAGGTTGTAGAACGTCCTAAAAAATTTCGGGCTATTGTCTAACCAAAAATTTTTTTGGGGAGAGGGCTTTTAGGTCAGATTTCTGATCCTTCAAAGGGAACATATGGAGCTGGAGCACATTCTGACTATGGCTTGATCACTCTCTTAGCCACGGATGATGTCTTTGGCCTCCAAGTATGTAATTGGCTTGTTTAGTTCCTTTTTCTTTTCATTATTTTCCTCCGGTAGCTTCATTACTTGTGCAATTGTTATGATGTTCCTGCAGATCTGCAAGGATAAGGATGCCCAACCTCAAGTATGGGAGTATATTCAACCTGTGAAAGGGTGAGCCTGTATAGGACTCTAGTGCATTGAAATACTCTTGGTTTAGAAATTGACTTATCCTCCTAGCTCTAGATTTGCATGTGAAAGTGATGCATTATATTCCATGATTACTAAAAGTGCAAAATTCATCCATCAGCATTACTTATGCAGGCCTGATAAATTATATATCTTCCCCATTGTCAGGTTAGTGACTTCAGATATCAAGGCCATCTTTTCAGGATTTAGAATAATCAAACCTAAATAGTCAGTTGGAACATAAATTCTTGTTTTTCAGTTACCCCTGATATCATCATCTATCCTTATTTCCCTTGTAATAGAGGAAACAAAAAGATTGATTTCGTGCGCATGAAAATTAAGGAAAACTTTTTTTTTCCAAGAAAATTAAGGAACACTTTTAGTTTATCCAGTATTAGTATATTCTTTTATTTTTAGCAGCTGATAAGACTGTCTAATATAAATCATACACTATTTCATTGTAATATCATATATGTAGAGACAATTGTTGAACATATGTAGTTTAGAGGACATTTATTATTTGAGTGATTGTAATATAGCTGTCTCTCCGGCTTATGTTAAGCAGAGCATTCGTAGTTAATCTTGGTGACATGCTGGAGCGCTGGAGCAACTGTATATTCAAGTAACTTCCATTCTACTTAATCTGAAATTAAATGCAGTTTTTTTATTCAATCTGGGTATTTTATTGTTGGATTGAAAGAGACCTTCAACGGTCAGCCAATGAAATTCAGTTTGATTTATGACTGTAGTGCTTCTTTGACAGTCCTCTTGCTGATTTGCTTTAATTTTCATTTGAGTGGTGATATACGGTTGTTTGATAATTTGATATGTGATATAATCATCCTCACTCAGCATGAACCTCAAAGTTTGTTCTGTTTTATCAAACAGGTCAACACTGCACAGAGTTTTGGGGAATGGTCAAGATCGATACTCTGTGGGTCATCTATTTTGTTTTCCTTCTCCTCTCAGGCTTAGAGTTCTTTGATAAATTTTTTGGATTTGCAGTTCTATGTGGATATTCATAATATTTCCATAGCAGTAATCTTTTTTCATACCTGATGCCTCAAACTCATTTGCTTAGCATGCTTAAGAATATCGCTTAACCATATTTAATTTTTACTTGCATTTTTCTGATTGCAGATCGCATATTTTGTGGAACCCAGCCATGACTGTCTTGTTGAATGCTTGCCAACTTGCAAATCAGAGAAGAATCCTCCCAGGTAAGTAGAAGGAACTGCCATGGAGCTAGTACTGAAAATTCACATGCAATCATGAGTTCTGGACTGTAGGCAACCTGTGTATCAATTTATGAGCTGAGAAGTAACAAAATTACAGTCTTTAGAAGATTCATCTGTTGGTGTAATATTCGTGTATGTGTGTGTGTGTGTGTGTGTATTAATTGATAGGTAGGTCAAGGATACTATTTAAGTGGGTTTATCAGCTGTGGTCAAAATGCTAAGGCTCTGTGATGATATTATTGCATGCTTTTTGGTCTGATCATATCGCACTCAGGTTGCAGGGGATAATTCATATGACATGATAAATCCACATGTTGGGTTGACCACAATTATGGAAGACTAAATTCATTTATATGCAACTTCTGTTGCACTTACTCTTGAATTGTTGGCCTTTATTTGTTTACACAGGTTCCCACCAATCAAGTGTAGCACTTACTTGAGCCAGCGTTATAAGGATACTCATGCTGACCTTAGTGTGTACAAAAGAAGTCCAACTTGAGGTTCTAAAGAAAGTAACGTATTGACTGAGACCTGCCTGATTTGATCGCCACAAAGACTTGCGTGAGGAAGATGAATACAATAAAGGTGGGTGTTCTTGTGCATGCACTCTCAGCATCTCTTCCCAATACATCTCATTAATTCTCAGTTTAGGGATAGGCAGTTCTACAGTCCTTCAACCCAAAACTTTTACTCATCTGATTCGTCAATAAAGATGCAAATTTGCAGTCTATTAAAATGTAGACAGTTTTGACTATTGCTGGGAAAAAAAAAGGTACTATGAGAGCTGCATCAAATAAAAGCTGCATGGTATAGGCCAATAAATAAATAATTGGGTTTGGAATAAAGGGGCAAGTACTTGAACTTCAAATGTACAAAACTTCTGATACTCTATTGAAATCTGATTTATAAAAAAGGATCTCTGTAGGTCATCTTATTGTTGTTATTGTCGAATCACATTGGAATCTTAATACTATCTCTTTAGCGTTTAAGCCAAGCCTTATCCGGCATTAACGTAAACATTTACTACAACAAGAGGGGAACAGGTGGC
This sequence comes from Erythroxylum foetidum, assembly GCA_026546835.1. NCBI lineage: Eukaryota > Viridiplantae > Streptophyta > Magnoliopsida > Malpighiales > Erythroxylaceae > Erythroxylum > Erythroxylum foetidum. The sequence goes on along the minus strand of JANZLF010000221.1, from coordinate 11,144,275 downwards.
GTTCTCATTAATCTGTGCTTATTCAGAAATTGAATGAATGGATATTTCATAAAATACACAGAATATCCGTTCATTTGACGAGAGAAAGAGACCATCTTACAAGCGCAATGGGTACCTATTTTTATTTGTGGTAAAAACAAAGGACAACAATGTCTAAGAAACTCCCACAACATTTGATATAAAAGCATATGCGGTAAATAAGAAAACATTCAGCGATACATTCTGTACATAGGACTGTACATGCAGCTTTCTGCATACTCGAGAAGGTTCGCTGGACGAGGAATGCGTGTGGCCAAGCCTACAAAATCATGGTTAACAGATTAGCAGCACACATAATTTGTTCCCCAACTTTCAGAAGTAGCTAGCTATATATAAACATACCTAAATCGTATGCCTTAGCAGCTACATTAGCAGCAATTTCAGCCGAAATTTTTCTGATGATGGTCAAAGGTGGGTAAATCAACCCCTTTTCATAGTTCTCCTTTATAACTTGTCTGGCCAGAGCTTCCGCTATTGAATATTATTACATAGGGAAAGCATACAATGTATAGTTAGCGTTCTTCCAGAAAACCCCAAGTATTAAATCCATTCAATAGATTAACGATTATGCTAAGTTTTCTCTATGAACCTAACTTAAAGAAAATCTTATCGGATGGTATCACTAATCCATCACCTAGAAATGGTTATAACTTGTGACCTAATCTTTTAAGCTCCATCATATTGACACGGAGTAACCAATTTAACAGGTAGCTACGGAAACTAGTATCCTGCTGTGTCAAATCCTTTACAGTGATAATGTGAACTTACAAGCTGCCAGAAGCATGTGATCATGGACGCGGATTGCTCCAGACATCACCAAACCCAAGCCAAATCCAGGGAAAATGTATGCATTGTTGGCCTAAATTTAAGAGAAAAGAGAGCATAGATCAGTCTATGATGGTTAAGTCAAATACAAACTGGAAAAGAAACACTTTATTCGTTATTACCTGGCCAGGAACAAAAATTTTGCCCTCATACTCAAAAGGATCAAAGGGACTTCCACTGGCGAAAATTGCTTTGCCCTTCAATTGAAAAGAAAGAAAGTACACAAGTTAAAAACTAACCCAATTGTCCAACAGACAAAACAAATCTCAGAGAGGGCATCCCTTGAATAGAATTGCTTCATCAAGAAAAATAATTAATTATGGCTAAAAGAAGTATCTCGCGTTACCTTAGTCCAAGTGTAAGCTTCTTCAGCTGTACATTCAGATTGTGAGGTTGGGTTGGAGAGAGCCATGATTAAAGGTTTCTGCACGACATTAATGCAAAAACAGTTAGCTAAATGCTAGATGCTGTGAATGCGAATACATGTATCAGAAAGTGATAGAGAAACAGGGAAGACCTCATTGAAGGATGCCATAGCCTCGATTACTTCCTTTGTAAATGTCCTTCCCACTCCAGACGATCCAATCAAGACGGTTGGTTTAATTGCCTGAGCAGGTGAATAAATGCTATCAGAAACAAAAGAAACTTGAACAAGCAATTAAAAGTTAGGCATACGTTCTTCCCACCTTGACAGCACTTAAGAGATCACCAACAGATTCGTGTTCATGAGCCCAGGGCTTCTTGAAGTGTTGAAGTGATTCCTTGCGACAGCTTACAATCAAACCCTGCCAAAAAGATCATGAGTCATTTGCAAATGAAGAAAGAACTGCTGAGTAAGTTTTAAATTCAAATATTACCTTTGAATCCACTAACCAGATCTTCTTGCGGGTCTCCTCCAAAGGAGCTTTTACCTAAAATGGATCGTCAGCTTAAAACAGTTCAGTAAACCCATTGACGGGAAATCCGTGGACTTTAGTCTAGAAGTTGAGAACTATCATACATGAACAATTTGATATACCTGTTTTGACATTTCAAGAGCAATAAGCTCTGCTATGCCAGTTCCAGCCTGCAAAATGAAGTATAATCAATGAGTGCTAGAAGCAACAGGATACACATTCAAATGGTAAAAGAAGCTTTAAAAAATTATTATTAAGCTAAAGGCAAAATCGTTTAAGCATATTTTCGGCGAAAATGAAATGCTTCATTACACGTGGTCTCTTCAAAATGACTTCCTTATCAGGTGGGAAATGGAAACAACTATGAGATGAAAATGAATGAAATCTTACTTCCCCTGCACCAAGGAACAAGAAAGTATGATCAGCCAGCGAACCTCCAATCAACTTCAGTGCTGCAACAACACCTGCAAGAACGACAGATGCTGTTCCCTGGAACGAGTGATATACAGTATTGTCAAAAAAAAATACTGTCAAAAAAAATACTTTAAAGTTACGCAACATGGACTTGGCTATTCCATACCTGTATATCATCATTAAAGACAAGATGCGTAGTTCTGTACTTTGAAAGAAGCTCAAAAGCATTATGGTTAGCAAAATCTTCAAACTGCAGAACTCAGTAAGAAAAGAAGAAGGCAACATCATATGAACTTCAGTTCCAAAAATTTTATGAAGTTAACAGCATAACTTTAACTCGTGTCAATATACCTGTACAAGAACTTTTTCCCCATAATTCTGTTTCACAGCTGTCATGAACTCGTGTAAAAGTTCAGAGTACTCCTGCAGATTGTATTAAAAATCATGTAAATCTGAAGTAAAACACACCTTCTTAGTCAAGGTAAACGTTAAGATTATTAAACCTTGCCAGTTGCCCTCCTTTGCTTGAGTCCAATATAAAATTCGTCCTTCAGCAATTGCTCATTGTTTGTACCCACATCAATGGTGATTGGCAAACACTGGAATGGCCAGTGAGAAAAACTTTAGCTAGTGGATAAGGATAGCAAAGCATCACAATGAGGAACTTCAAAGTTAAAAATATAGACGGAGCATGCAATTGAACACTTCAAGAAAATTAAAGTGAAAAAGAAAAGAATCTTTAATGTTCTGAAAATGCTTACTGCTGAGGGACGAACTCCTCCAAGTGCTGTGTAAAGGGACAATTTCCCAACAGGTATTCCCATCCCCTGTAACATTTACAACGTCATCATCTATAAGCTGGCATATGCATATTAATTATATTTCATTGCTGAACTTGTACAATACATTTTACCTATAAGGGAAGGTTTCTGTTTTGCACACAATGCATTTCAATGCAATATGCTCATATCCTCCAATTATCTACAATTCACTTTCACATTTACCTGACATCCGAGATCTCCCAGTCCCAAGATTCGCTCACCATCAGTGACAACGATAACCTGGATATTTCTTTCTGGCCAGTTTCTCAACACATCGAGTATTTTCCCCCTATGCAACCAATCATTTCCAGAGGCAATACATCAATAGAACTAACTGATAAATATACTATACACATATTCCCAATAAACAATCACATCCGTACTTTTCCTTTAGGCTAATATATAGACCTTGGGGACGCCTAAAGATGCTACCATATTTCTGGCAAGCTTCACCAACTGTTGGAGTGTAAACAACTGGAAGCAATTCCTCAACATTGTTTATAAGAAGTTTGTAGAAGAGCCTCTCATTCCTCTCCTGTTAAACCAAAATTACAAAAAGGAGAAAAATCAGCACATAAGGGCAATAATCATCAACCACTTTTAATGGACTCCAATTTTCAAGAGTTTAAGTCAGTTTAAAGGCGTCCTGCATCCGTGACGAGCGCTAAACAAACAAGCCAACCACATACAACAAAGACTCAAGTGTAAAAGAAAGCTTGAAACCATGTAGTAAACAACGTACCTGAAGTTCCATCATGGCCATATACTTTTGAAGGGGAACTTGATATTGTCGGATACTGTTCATCAACTTCTTTTCCTGGAGCTGTTGAGTAATACATGCTGGAGGCAGAAGGCCACGTAGGTAGTGGGCATCCCTCTCTTTTTGGGTGAAAGCAAGCCCTTTGTTGTGGTGTGGATCCCTCAACATAGAGTATCCGCTGCAATCCCATGAAAACGCAAATAAATCAGTGATTCTCTTTTATATTTAGGTGCGTTAAGATCATTTTACTCGAATAGTGTAGTACCGTGCTAGCGAGGATAAGGTAGAATCCGAATATTTAAGATGAAAAAAGGCTAAAAATACTCATTTGGACTTTAGCTTTAACCAATCTGACGAATTTTTTTTACTAAATCAAACGTGATAACCACATCACTTTGTCAGAGTCCTTGATGGTTTACTCTCTAAATATAACTTGCCAACAAAAACGAAATGTCAACTGATACCCGCCAAGAACCCAAGCAATCAAGAATAGTAACAAAAACGACTTGTCGCAAGCGAAAAATGGTATCATAAGAATTAATTAAGAAAAATAACCAGATTATCCTGGAATCTAGGAGCCAAGCTGTAACGTAACACTTGTGAAGAGTTCTTGAGAATCGAACAGCAATTACTCGGTGAAGCTACTGACTGGTATAAAAATTCTTGAAGCAAAAAGAAGAAAACCAAAAGGATCGGCGACAAGATCAAGAGATCATGGATCAGTAACTATACAACTCAAGAAACAAAACTCCGATGGAGCAGAAAATAATACACTGTCAAACAATAAATGGTTTGACCGACAAGGAGAGCGTGGAAATGAGTAAAGAAGTATAGGATGAGTAAAAAGAAAAAGAAAGAGCAACCTCGCGACGGAGATCGTCCAGGGAGTGACAAGCTGGTCTTCGGTGGCGCTATCCTCACCGTAAACGTCCTCAACGCCACCGCCTACAGTGCATTTTGGGTACATGTCCAGCACCGACGCCGCATCTCTCATGTCCTTCATTATGCTCTCCATGTTATCTAATTTCACTCGCTTTGTTATCTTAAACAGCTTATTGTTGGAGGTCAAGGCAATAGCAAAGTCTGCAACGGAAGGAAGCAGAGACTACTAAACATGTACATATAACTGTGAGAAATGGTAGCAGTACCAGTTGCGTAATTTCTTGCAACTGAGGGGGTTCTTAGTTTGATAACCTTTATTGGTATAATTATTGGGACTTTTAAAATGGACTTTAAGATAAATATCCGATTGTCTTTTACATGATTAAACATTTGATTCATTACAAGAAAAAGAAAAAGAAGACGAAATGAGTAAAGTATAGATAAGATGGGAGCCATGCTCATGCCAGCGAAGATAGGGACAGGTTAAGAAGAAATGAGTAGACTATAGATAAGATGGGAGCCATGCTCATGCCAGAGACGACAGGGACAGGTTAAGAAGAAATGAGTAAAGTGTAGATAAGATGGGAGCCATGCTCATGCCAGAGAAGACAGGGACAGGTATTTTTTATCGAAATACCACGTCGCCCCCGCCACTTCTTGACTTGACCTCAGCCAAAATTGATCTTGTAAAAGCTAACAGGAGTATCTTCTACCAAAAGAAGTATCAAGTGTATGTTACTCGCCCATACGGATAGTTTATTTGGTCATTCGCAAGGTTAACTTGAGACAAAAATCAGAGTTTGAATTTTGACAACGAAAGAAATAGGTCATTTTATTAAAAAATTGACTAAAATCAAATCATAATTTATTTCCTCATTATTTTGTCGGATCAAGATGTAGGAGCGTCTGAGGTAAGCGATCTACCTTTTGGGACAAAGTGTATGCTTACTCACTTCTATTAGCTTGGCAGGAAAAAGAACGGCATTTACTGCCATTTGATGGATGGGTAAAGTAGCACAAAAATGAGTCTCATTCTCACTCAAATCATGCACTTCCCTTCTCCTTATTGTTTCCTCCTTTTCTTTCATTGAATTGAATACAATTCCAACAATTATATACAAAGGATAAGCAGCCCCTGCGAATATTTGCATTATTTTACGTAACCAAAGGCTATTTTTTGTTATTATCACGAGCTGGATGGGTTTAAAGAAAGACTTATGACATCTGTAAAGATTCCACAAAACACTTGCAAGACGGACTACATGAGTATCACGACGGGCTCCAATTAGTGTCATATATAACATGTGCTACTCTTAAAAAGATTCCCATGTTTCTATTTTTTATATTTTCTACGTAGAGAAAAAAAATTAATTTAGTTCGGGAATAATGAGGCAGGGGGCACATGTATATCGCATCAAAGCTCCAAAATGTGCACCACCATTCATGTTTCAACATCTCATCCCATTCTTTTTGGAACAGTATATGACATTGTAATAGGAATATGGCAAATAACCAAAAGACTTACCTGCACATGTTTGTTGGTGAAATCTGTCAATGCACTTTCATTTCCATTTCCTTCTATAAAAAATAAAATATTTCTCCTAAAAAGGTCGGTGAGGTTTGTTATTGCCTTTGCCAAAAGTGTTGCTTATAGTTTTGGGTTTAATCAGGGAAGATATCACTTTCCCGCGCTTTTACGGGACAAACAGGATTTATATACTCGGGCTCATTAGATTGTACTAGGCCGCTAGCAGAATGAACCTAGAAAGAGAGTCGCAAGCGACAGCAGTCCTCATTCTGTGACTGCAAGCAATAAACAAACCTTGTAAGTTGTAACCAAGATACTGCTCAAAATATGTCGCAACTCATATATTCTATATTGCAAATACAGAAGCATTCAAATTTGGTAAACAAAAATGTGAGTGTGTAATAAACTCTCCAGTCAATCACTTCATATGATGTAACATGCAACACCTGTGTATTGGACTAGAACGAAAATTGTTCACATATTTACAAGACCAGGCCAGGGCAAGCCAAGCCAAGGGGAGGCTAAGGAGCTCTTCCAGAATCAAATCCGTGCAGGCTCACAAATTAAAGAATAGTTATCATTTCTGGTGCAGTTAATCTGAACAACAATATGGCAGCTCACAGACTTGCAGCCCCTTAAGCACCTGTTGTAATTACATAGAGAGACGCTATATGGAAGAAATGTCTCATCCATTCGTTTCACATCATTTTGACAGATTAAAAAGCCATTTCTCCCCTAGAATATTAAGAAGAGTTGATGTCGCATCTTAGCATAGATGAAAACAACTAAACGGTAACAGGTCATGGAAATGTAGATGTAGCAAGGCCCATAGATTCTGCAACTTCCCTGGCAGCCAAATTGTCCGCTTGTTCCTACACATAGCAAAGACAAATTTTCAATAAAAGAATGAATATTATAGACCAAGATCCAAAATCATTCTTTGTACTAGCATTCTTGTGGCAGACTATTACAGTAGTAATGTGGAACATTTGTATCTGAACACACTCAAACAGACAAAGTCACACGGAAGTAAATGTGGAAGCATGCATTCACGCACCTGAAGGCGATGCAACAAATACATCAAGAAAAGATGTACAAAAACCTGCAAATGATTTCTCATAATCAATATATCGTTAAAATGCATTTTCGATTCTTATACAAGACAATTCATTTTATGAAACAAGAAGTCCATTTACCAGATAGAAAAGCAGGATAAGTCGAGCTGTTGGATAACGCCACAAAAATTTTGTGGCTCTGGCAGCCCCTGAATCCAATATTTTTGCTGCCTTTTGCAACTGCACAATCAGCAAGAGAAAGAATGTCAAAATAGATAAGATATCAAGTAGTGTTTAAAGTATGTACAGAGGATTACCTGTATGGTTGCTGCTTCCATATGACGATGGTGCAAGGGGAGAGGCCTGAAATTATTAGTTCATAAGAAAAGATAATGGACACCTAAACTAGGTTTTAAAGTATAGGTAATGCAAAATATAAATACATTTAAAGCAGCTCATACATTGAAGTCTATATTCATTGAAGGGTGGGAGTTTCAAATTTTGATTATGATGCTCATTCAGTTGATCGGATGAAGACTATAACAGACGAAACAGCATAATCTTCAGATGGATCAGTACTTGAGGACTGAAAGTGTGGAATAAGGCTGGACTAGAGATGGTGAACACATCTGCCAATACTGCAACTGCAAATCACTTAACAAAACTCCTAGGTCCTTCAACTGTTTTGTCATCACATTAATTTCTTCATGTAATTCATTCACATGCTTTTTACAGTTTCTGAAAATCACACCTACTGTGTAAACTCCCAAGAATATTCATCCCAGTTTATCTTTTAGCATATCCACAAACTCACACCACTAAATTGGTTTGGAAGTTTTCATCCTACATAAAATTGATATATAATACCTGCTGTTGCAGCAACATTGTAACGCGACTCACAAGACTGTGGCACCTTGGGTCCACTCTGTATTTAGTATAAAAGCCTGAAGTAAATAAAGTCTTCTCCCCCAAGAGCCCCAGATTTAAGGTCTAGCCCCACTGCTATACATATCATTCTCTTTCATACCCGAAAGCATTTGCAACAACGTGAAAAAGCCGAGGTCCAGTGGGAAAAAATCTGATACTGCATCTTTGGATGGGTTTACCATAAATAAAATATTTAACTTAAGCCGTGCTCCGCAATCATATGGCATCACAAAGAACCAAGCTTATATGTATAAACAATGAAACACACCTAAAAGCTGCATTATCTGGTAAAGAAATATTTTGTTTATTATCCAATAAAGAAATGTTTAAAGTAAAAGCTCCTTCACTCAACATCTATTATCCAATAAAGAAATCACGACTCTGTAAGTATGAAATCTAGTTATATCAATACAACAACCAGGTGGCATCTTATTTCCAGTTAATTTTATTCCTTGCCCTTCAGTTCATAAAATGATGATTGATCTACCAGGACAAGTTAAATTAATATTTCAAATTTCAATGCCCAAACTAAAGTATGAATGTGCTCAATGAAACACAAAATGAAACGAACCAAAAGGAGTGTCTGTTATATTATAAACAAAGGACTTACTCCAGCGCATTCATTTCAGTATCTTCTTCCCAAGTTGAAGATGGACGACGCAAAACTCTACTCCTTTCTGCTTCAACCTATTTCATAGAAATAACACATTGACCAAGGTAGAGTATCTGAATCTGAATATATAACAGAATGAGATCAACATGGATTGGTTATACTATTAAATAGCACCATAAGCTCTAATTAAAGACCTGTGTTTCTTGAATACGCTTTAGTTCTTTTTCCAACTGGAACTCTGCTGCAGCTTTTTCACTAGCCATGGTTTCTAACTGAGTTTGTTTGTAGTACTGCACCATTAGGTAATATTTAGACACAGGAACCACCAAGAATCATGTTTCCAAAACTGCAAGAGAGCTTTATTTAGATTACCAATAGATCAGTTAGCTCTCGGTAACGTTTTTCTAGTTCCATGTGTTCCTGTGAAAGGTCCATGGTAAAATTCCAACATCAGGAGCTTTCAAAAAATATAATAAAAAAGGATAACACGATTGAGAGAAAAGATGAGCTCAAGTAGCAGTTACATCAGAGATATTCTATACTGCCCACAAGAGAATATAATGTTACATAAATTAGCAATTAGTGCAAGCAAAGAAAGGTGACGATGAGCTTATTACTGATAGTTGATACAATAGATAAAGCATGGGAATGTATCTGCAACTAACTAATAACTTTTTTCTTGAGGTCAAATACAAATAATGAATACTAGTTAACATGTTAAATAATCCACATATTTAAGGCTGGTTAATTTATAATCATATTACCTGCCGTGAATAGCGCTCAGCATCCCTCTTCATAGCAGCCATTTCAACTCTCATCTTTTGTAATTCAGCCTGCATCAGACAAAGAGAGAACTCAATATAAAAAAGACAAAACTAGCCACCCATTCTCAATGCTAAATCTTGTGAACATTATTAAAGATGCCCCTCATCAGCAGCTCCAAACATCAGTATACAATAATTACAGAATTTGGAATTGAAAATAAGAATACAAAAAATAAAAAAATAAAAGCAAGGAATCTTGCCTCCACAGAAGAAAGCTTGTTTTCAGCATCTCTCTGACCTTGGCGGGCACGTTCCACTTCTTCCTGCCATGCCAGTATCTGAAGAACTAAGAAGTCATAACTATCGTAAAAATGCAGTAGATAATGATAGTAGGACCATTATCACTGTTTCACTCTTAAGAGGACAGAGGCACAATTGTCACTTGTAAGTATAAGAAAATAATTGACATGGATGATTGTAGCCCAAACCTTCTATGGATTTTTTATTTTGAATTTCCTAATTCTTATTTGATTCTATAACTATTTTTTAAATAAAATTATTAGTTTTTTTTGTTTTTATTTCCTTTAAATAGTTATCAAAACCCTTTTTTTTTCCTATAAGTCTATCAGAAACAACCTCTTTATTAATTACAAGTAAGGCTGTATAGTATTGGACTTTCCCAAACTCCACGTCTCGCCGGGATTTCTACTAAGATGTTGATGTCGTTGATTGTAACCCAACCCTTAATAGTAGTGGGAGTTACAAAGCCAGTGATCAGCTGCCATTTCTAAACAATGGCTATACTGTTTCCAAGTCCAAATTAGAGTAAAACTAAAAACAAAATAAAATTTCTGTTTTGACCAAAAAAAAGGAACAACTAAAAGTGGCTTATATAATGTAATTGGAAAAAATTGTCATCTGCATAATATACAGTTCTCTAAGGCAACAAGACAAGCACATGAAGTTGCTATGAAATTCTGGCCTAACACTATTTTATTCATAGTAACAAGAACATAATGCAATAGCTATCACAGCAAACCCTTTGTAGAAGTATTCAGAAAAGTTTTAACCATCATTATTGAGGAGATGTGAATCCACATTCTATTCATCCCAAAACATGGAAAATTAACTAACAATGAAGGGCCGCAAATGATGATGCCTTATTCGAGACCTTACAGGAAAGTTCAAAACGTATTAAATGGGTGGAAAACTTATTAAAATTGGTATGTTGAAGTCAATATTATAAATCCTGTCCATAAAAAGATATTATGAATAATGAGAATAAATTAGTATTAAATTCTTATGAAATTATGAACACCCCTCAAACTGTTGTTCAATTTCAACCAGACCCTAATCTTTAAATTTCAACATTAGATGTATGATCTTTAATGTAATTGCAATATTGCCTTTTAGTCTGATAGATAAAGACAATAGCACAACATTCTTATGCATCTACAAACAATTCAATACATTTACAACCTAAACTAGTATTGGGTTCTAGATCCACCCGTAGATCTATCAGAAGATAACATCTGACCTCTTCAATAAAGCAGCGATAAATTGAGAAAGTACAATATACCTATCAACTACATTATTCTACATTCAACGGTTGCATATTGTAATGCAAGTTAAAATGGAGAAAAGTTAAATTAAATTATATATGCTTATAGTGTGATCAAAAATTTGGGTAACAAAGAGCATGTGAGCTTCCTACTTTGGAGAGCACACTCATAACAATATACAATAAGCTCATCCAATCAGATTGGTCCACTAAAATACTTCTTATGTGCAAATCAACATCCAAATGAATGATGGCAAAAAGATTCTTCAATACAACTTGAAATGAAGTAAAAAACTGGGAAAATTTTCATCCCATACTGTTTGTATAATATAAAAAAAGATCTTCAAAATCCTGCTAATGAATTGAACCATCTGTTTCAAAGAGTACACTCTAGACCTTCACAATGGTACCTGAATCACTTGATTTGCCTCTTCTGTAGACTTCTTTTGTCCCCAGCGAACATGAGCTTCCATGTCTTGTAACTCCTGATTTAGTGACGCACATTCAACCTGGGGACATATGGCAATGAGTTTGGAACTTCTTAGATGGAAATCAAGATAGGGAAAATAAGGATAATTGTGCTTGTCTTCCTTTTTTTTTTGGGTACCTCAAGAAGTGCAACCTTCTGCTCAAGCTCTGCTGCCTTAAGTGTCCTCTCATCTGCAATTCTCTGATAAGATAGTAAAATAGAAGCATTCAATGTAAAGGAAACATGGAGTCGGCAAGCACTAGGCTAGTCAACATAACATTAACATCTTGGACTCAAGCAGGCACATTATTTTCTGCTAAAACATGCAACTACAATTACGTTATTACATACAATTCCGATGCTCTGGGAGTTGGATAAGCTTGAATAATTTGACTATTCTAGTATCTTAAAGGTGAAAAGCAGTTAGCTCAGTCGTGACTGTTCCCATTATCAACTACCTTGAATGGCAATATATGATTTAGTATAAAGACATGTTATTTCTATAATTACCTGGGTCCTGGCAAGGGCTGTAGATGCCTCAACAGCTCTATGTTCCAGTTCCACTTCCCTTTCCATCGCTGCCTATTTCACAATTGAAGATTATAATGCAAGTTTCAACTGGATTTAAATAATTTCTCAAGCATGAATATATTATGCACAAACCATTTTGGTGGCATTATGAGCTGTACGTTCTTCTTCTGCTCTTCGTTCAGCAGAGGCTAACTCCTCTCGTACAGCCTTAAAAGTACTAAATGATATATCAGACTTCTAAGATAATGTAGTATGCATAAATATGTCAAAACAATTGAATATAAAAGAAACATTAGTGGTGAGGAAGATCAACTGCTGTACCTGCATCATTCTTGTCTCTGTGAGCTCCCTATTTCTCATTACGGCCTCCACATTTGCCTGAAATTAACGAAGTGTTACTACATGGGAAGAAATGCAGTGAAAGTCACTTAAATTTTTATAGAAATGCAATGATTTCTCAACATAATTTTTACGGAAATGTGAGGGCTTCAAATGAAAGAAAGGAAGGTTAGATGCTTAGAATCCAAACAAGTAATTGCACCATAGTACATAAGAAAATGAAGAAAAAAAAAAGTGCTCACATGATATTATTTACCATCGTCTCTTTTAAAATATAGAAGAAGTGAGAAAGTAAGACTTACAGATAATATTCCAGAAACGATGGTATAATTACAGTAACAGATTACAAAAGGTTATTAAGTTATTTGTTTCATTGAAAAACAAGGCATTGGACAAAGCCCTTTGCCTAAATTTCTGGGACTCTTACTTAACTATTCAAATATTTGACAATTCCTTCACGGCTATTCTAATATATGAAAAATATGAATGCACCAAGTTATAAATTAGAAGCAGCAGCAACCTGCAAGGAAGCCAAATTCCCTTCAGATAAAGCAGCCTGTTTCTTAAGTGCCTCCACAGAACTAACAAGTGCTCCAATTTCTGCATTTTTAGCAGCCAAAGCCTCAGTCATATTAGACTCTACTCGTGTCACTTCACCTTTGGATATAGACAAATCTTGCTGTAGTTGCTTTATGCAAGCCTCATATGATTTAGTGAGCTCTCTCTGTTAAGGCATTATCCAAAATGCTAAATATAACTGCGGCAATACTAGATGATATACATGTAAAGGTGAAGTTATTAGATCAATGACAGAACATAGATTCTGCATTCACCTCTGAACCGAGAAGTTCTTCCAGTTGGGCATTTTCATATTTGTATTCTTGAATGCGGGCTTGGAGTCCAGTACAAACCTGCATGTTGACATTTCAAAAGTCAATTCTGCTGCTAGTGAAAACATACAAATGGTTGACAGCCCAGTGAATGTGTTCGACCTGTTGCCAGTCAAAACCCTTTCCATGAGAAAGTCTAAGACTTCGAAATTACTTAAATGTAAGAATGCATTCGACAAAAAATGACTAGAAATCAATAAAAAACAGGGATCAAACTATTTGATGCAAAAATAACGTAGGCCAGAACCATGTGCCAAGTACCTTCCAGATCTTGTCAAAGTGAGAATGCTACCATGAAAGAAAGTTGATTACATTCAATACAATAACAGTTCAAATAAGTTGTAACAAATATAAATCACAGTCACATTTCAGCATAGAAATGCATACGAACGAACATGCTAACTAAAACTTACCCTTGCCAACCGTGCCTCTTTTGACTGACCAGTAGAATTTGCAGTCTTAAGCAGTACTTGAGCCTACATACAACTAAATGTATCAATCAGTAATAATTAACAAGAAAAAGGAGCAAGAACCATATAGCTGTTTCAGTAGTACAGTAAATTGTCGTAAATATTTTTAAAATATATCTGTACCATCTTTTGTCTTGAAGAGTTACCTCATTAAGTTGATCCTGCAATTTTACAGAAGCATCACCTTTATGCTCTGGTTGCTTCTTTTGTTCAACGAGAGGTTCAACTTCATGATGGACATCATTCAATGGAGTTCCACTTGTGACAGGAGAGTCCTTGTTTACTATTTGAGATTCCGCTTGGTCAACAATTGAAGGAACATCAGCATTTCTTAACTTGATATCTTGACCAGCATTATCTTCTTTAACATTTTTTGGGTCTTTGGCAGGTTGTTCCAAGGAACGAAGATCTATGGGAACATCAGAAGCCTTCTCATTGAGAAGCTCTCCATTTGTAGTAGACATAGCAGTGTCAGCATCACTCACAGTGACAGACACTTCAAGATTTTCAGCATCATTTTGAACAACTTTGTTATCTGGACTCTCAGATAATGAAATAATGGGAGGATTATTATCAGTAGTAAGTAGTTGCCGAGTGCTTGGTTGGTCATTCAACTTGCTAGAAAGGGTTTCATCATTTTCGACAAAAATTATAGTCCCATATTTGTCAGATGACACATTGGATTTTGATGTTTGTGAACTACTTATCCCCTTTTGAGGAGATTCATTTTCAGAAAGCATCTTTTGAGCCTGAAAACAATCCAATTATAAGCCAAATCATCATAATGCTTTCCAATACAGACATATGTCGCTGGAATCAGCATAACTAAGCATTATCCAAAATTAGAGCTATGTACAAGTACCTTTGGCCTTGATTTTTTCCTCTTAGGTTGAGATCCTTGTCCATTAGATTCTTCAATTTCACAAGAAAGGAGATATTAACAATGTGCAACTGGTACAACATTCTGAAAATTTATCTTCAAAATAAGACATTCTTTCTCCAGGTATATTACACTCAGATCGACAGATGGTGATGCAGGAGCATTTAGTTTATATTCCTAATTAATATTGGATTTCTTACTATTTAGTACTTAAGTTATTTGGATTCCTAGTTATCATAGGATTAGCATATTACTTCT
>JANZLF010000221.1:11071856-11084542 GCA_026546835.1 Erythroxylum foetidum | reverse complement strand
TTCGCACCTTTAGGCAATGGTACAAGGTCCTAAACATCATTGTCCGTTATGGACTTTATCTCTTCATTCATGACATCATTCCACTTTTGAGAGTTAGAATTTTCCATGGCATGATAGAAGTTGATTGGATCATCTTCCATTATACCAATGTCAACTTCATGTTCTTGAAGAAATATAGTATAATCATCTAGAATTGCACTTCTCCTCTCTCTAATGGATCTCCTTAATGGCACAGGTTCTTGAGGTTGTAGAGTTTGTTCTTTTGGAACAAGTTATTGAACTTGGGAAGGAGTTTCCATGACATTGTCTTGATCCATAATTGTTTCTTGAACAATGTTAGGAATGGAAACTTGACTCTGATCATCGTCAATAGAAATTAGAGGAATTTCAACGTGTTCCTCTTAAAAAACAAAGTCCTTAATCCTTTCTCCCCCTGCAAACTTAACATCCTTAAAAAATCGGCCATTTTTCTTCTAAAAAATTTACTTAGTAGTGGGATCATAAAACTTGTAACCCCTGGATCTTTCAGAATATCCAATAAAGTAACATCTGATAGTCCATGAGTCTAGTTTCTTTTCATTTGGCCTATAAAGCCTTGCCTCAGTTGGACATCCCCAAATGTGTAAGTACTTTAAACTAGGTTTTGTTGCCCATCCAAAGTTCATAAGGGGTCTTATTAGTTACTTTAGTTGGAACTCTGTTGAGTATATATGATGCGGTCTTTAGTGCTTCTCCCCAAAGTGATTCTGGTAAGGTAGAATGACTAATCATACTCCTCACCATATCCTTGAACATTTTGTTTCATCTTTCAACAACATCATTCATGCTAAGCAAACCTGACATAGTGTATTGTGGGAAAATAATGTATTCCTCTAGGAATTTAGCAAACGGTCTTGGACATTATTCACCTAATCCGTTATATCTGTCGTAGTACTCACCACCATGGTCAGATCTGACACTTTTAATTCTTTTGTCGAGTTAGTTCTCAATTTTATCCTTAAAGTTTTTGAACACGTCCAAAGACTGTGATTTGTCATAAATGAGATAAAGGTATCCATATCGCAAAAAGTGATCTATGAATGTTATAAAATACAGTTGACCATTCTAAGACGTTGCAGGGAATGGCCCATAAATATCCATATGGATAAGTTCTAAGACGTCTAAAGCCCTATTGGCACCCAATCTCCTAACATTTGTTTGTTTCCCCTTAATGCAATTAACATAAGTAGCAAAATTTGTAAAATCAAAGGTATCAAGAATTCCTTTGGATATAAGTCTCTCAATTCTCCTTTCGGAGATGTGACCTAATCTCTTGTGCCACAATGAGACATAATTCTCTTCAGTTAATTTGTGTTTTAAACTTCGTGTACTCATATGCAAGGTTTCATTAAATGAACTATTAGTGTTAAGCATATATAGATTATCGTAACCTAATAAGGAACTAGCGCCAACCAAATTTGAATTTTAAAAGAGACTAAATATTCCATTTCCAAATGAACATCAATAACTAGGTTTGTCTAAAGCAGAAATAGAAATCAAATTCTATCTAAAATATGGTACAACAAAAGTCTCTAAATCCAAATAAAATCTAGTTTTTAACAATAATCTAAAAGTCCCTATTGCTTCGACTTCTACTGACTTGCCTTCTCCTACATAGATGTATCTTTCACCATCACTTAGTTTTTGGCAACTCAGGCAACCATACATAGACACACTAATGTGAATTGTAGCACCAGAATCTAACCACCACATATGTGTAGGTACCAAACTCAAATTAACCTCAGAAAAAACCAAAATAAACAACATACCTTTCTTTGCATGCCATGTGTGATAATTGACACATTGCTTCTTTACATAACCTTCAGCTCCACAAAAGAAACAACCTTTTTGGACTTTCTTCCTTTTGTTATTTCTTTTGTTTTGTAGGAACCACAGCTTCCTTAGCTTTCTTTCTTTTGTTCCTTTTGTCCTTATATGTTGTGGCTAAGTGAGCACTTTCTGCCTTATCATATTTCAACCTTTCCTCTTCTTAGACACAATGTGAGATAAGCTTATTAAGAGACCATGTCTCTTTTTGATAGTTATAGCTCACCTTGAATTGATTGTACTGTGTCAGAATAGATATGAAAACTAGATGCACTAACAAGTCTTCGAATAATTTCAACTTAAGTGCGTTCAATTTTGAAGCAATGTGAGACATTTTCATAATGTACTCTCTTATATTTCCTCTTCCTACATACCTAATTGAGATAAGCTTTGCCAAAAGTATACTTGTTTTAACCTTATCATTTTTGGCAAATCCTTAAGAGCCTCAAGGAAACCCTTAGTCGTAGCAATTTGATCAAACATAGTGCCCCGAAAAGCTTCTGGAATGGCATGTTTCATGATCATTAAGCTCATACGATTTGATCTTTCTCACTTTTCCATCCCCCTTTTTTGATTAGAGGTACTCTCACCAGTATGTGGATCAGTGACTAGTAAAGCAAGATCCAAGTCCATGACTCTGAGAACAATCAAAATGTTCTCCTTCCATGACTTAAAATTGGTGCCATTAAGCATAGGAATTGAATTAGCACTAGTAGCGATATTTGCAGCAGAACTAGGAACTGAACAAAGAATAAAATAAACAAAATCTAATTACCCACATAACAACACTATAATATGTCAAATTAATTATATACAGATAATAGTAGGGGCCCATCACAAGATATCTTGCGTAACATTAATATTTAGTCTTTGGATAGAAATATTACCTTGTAAGTGGTACCTTGGTGTAGTAATTAAACACTGGCAATAAGGCATGTCAAACAATAAAGCTTTCTTTGGACCAATTTAATGTTCACATATTTCACTGCATAATTGCCACACGTTTACCACCATAAATGTATATGCAATTCGGGCTAAATATTAACTTTCCATTGGGCCAGTCCATATTCGCATGAATAACATACACACTAAACTCTAAGTTAAATTAATTTTCACAAGAGAGGTTGCTTTGGCAACATGTTGCTTTAATTAATTTAATTTCAAATGCTATATATTTCTTTAAAATACCAAAATCTTAAGTTAAAATACCCAATTTTGCATAAGCTTTATGAAAGTGTCATAGCTCTAATTGCTTGATGTTATGATATTGACAATCCTGTCAGCTCAAATTAAGTATTGGGCCAAAAATTTTACAAATTAAACTACAAAATTATAAATTTTGGACCCCAAAACTCATCATGATATTAATCCATAACATGCATACTAACAAGTGCATACTAACAAGTATAAATTTAAAACTTTCCAAGATGCCAAAGCTTTAGGTTTATTTTTGGTCTTTATCTGATGGTTAAAGAACAAATCTAAATAAAGGTGATTCTCCTCTTTATCCAAAGGATAAGGCTTTATTAAAACAAAAAAGTAATGGCTTTTATTAAGAAACAGATGACAGATGTTGGATAAAGATTAAAAATTTTTCATGACAAAAAGTAAATCAACATTAAAACAACCATTGCGATAAACATTAGAAGCTTTTGAAAACCACCTTTACAACACAAATTACCATCATAGCATGTTTCTTTTCTTTAAAATATCGTAAAAAATTCTAATTTTTTTAACTAGATGTTGGACCCCACTTCCGAAACCCAACATCGGAGTCATGAGACTAGTTCTTGTGTTTGTTATCATGCATGGTTATTCCAATTAACCCTCATTCGTTATCCTCGGTTCATCTTCATTCTCTGATACTGTAAGTGTCGAGCCCTATTTTTCGAATCATTCTTATATTAAAGTAAATATTCTATGCTTAACTTCCATCCAGATAATGAACATTTTAGAGGCTGAATTAGAAATCGAACTCTCATATAATTTGTAAACCTACGTCTCTAGTTTACTCCACATCAAAAATCATCTTAGTTGGAACTCTACAGATCCAGATATATTCAAAATGCTGAAGCATGTTTAGTAAAATAACATCAGTTCATACTATTCCCAATAGATTCCTTTACTTTCCTTTAATCAAAACCTATTTACAATAAATTCGAAATGCTGCCAATTTTTTTAGAGAGATAGAACAATGTGTGTTGGGATCTATTCCTTCAAGAATTACTTCATTTGGAGGTCGGATACCAAAAATTGGTCGAAGGAAATCAAACAACGTTCTGTCCTCAATCATATTGAACCTATTTCAGGACAATTGGCATAACTTGCTCTAGGGATATTAGATCAAGGTCATTCTTAAAGGGTTTTAAATAGGACTTCAATATCTACATCTTTTATGAAGACATTGAAGTGATATTTTGTCGTTTAAAGGATCGGAATTGGACCAGACGATACAAGATGAACAGTGATCAGAAGAAGGTTATGAACAGTACACACAAGATATCTTGCAATTGCCATAGCTTTCTTTAGAGACATCAGATTAAGGTGTTCTTTAGATGGTTCAAAAGAGAACTTCAAGATCTACAACTTTTATGAATACCTCAAAGACAAATTCAATTGTCTACAATGTGAAAATGCGACCAGACAATAAGATCAGACGATATGACGTCATCACCAGACGATATGACGTTATCACCAGATGATATGACGTCACCAGATGATATGTCATTACCAGACGAAGCGTCCTCACCAGACGGAGCATATTCACCAGAAGAAGTGTTCTTACCAGACAATACATCCTCACCAGATGATACATCCTCATTAGACGAAGCGTCCTCACTAGATGACACGTCATCACCAAACGATACGCCTTCACCAGATGATACGTCCTATACTCCTGAGCATCTTCCCTTATAAAGACCATAACTTTTGACTTTGATATCTAAAAATTTTATACTTTATAGTGTTAGAAAGCTAGAAAGCTATGCTACAATTTTCTAGAAGATGACTTTGTCTAATTCAGCCTAGATTAATCCAAATTTTCCCTTAAACTCAGAGCATGAATTTTTCCCTATGGAAGACTTGAAATTTTGCATTTCGTGAACTTGGAATGTCCTAAGCTTATGACATCTTGGAATATCACACGACGAATCTAAGACATCTTTCCTTTAATCAAAACCTTTTTCCAATCAATTCAAAATGCTACCAATTTTTGTGGAGAGATTGCACAATGTGTGTTGGGATCTATTCCTTCAAGAATCACTTCATTAGGAGGTCAGATAACAAAGATTAGTCGAAGGAAATCAAACAACGTTCTATCCTCAATCATATTGAACCTATTTCGGGACAATTAGCATAAATTGCTCTAGGGATATCAAATCAAGGTCATTTTTAAAAACTTCGAAAGAGGACTTCAATATCTACATCTTTCATGAAGCCATTGAAGTGAGATTTTGTCATCTAAAGGATCAAAATTGGACCAGACGATACAAGATGAACAGTGATCAGAAGAAGGTTATGAATAGTACACAGAAGATATCTTGCAATTGGCATAGCTTTCTTTAGAGACATCGGATTAAGGTGTTCTTTCAATAGTTCAAAAAGAGGACTTCAAGATCTACAACTTTCATGAAGACCTCGAAGAAAAATTCGATCATCTATAGGGTCAAAATGGGAGTAGACGATAGGATCAGATGAACAGTGTATCAAATGATATGACGTCATCACCAGACAATATGACGTCACCAGACGATACGTCCTCACCAAACGAACTGTCCTCATTAGACGTAGCATCCTTACCAGATGTAGCGTCCTCACCAGATGTTACGTCCTCACCAGATGAAGTCTCCTTACCAGACGATACGTTCTCACCAAACGATACATCATCACTAGACGATACGTCTTCACCAGACGATACGTCCTATACTCCTGAGCATCTCCCCTTATAAGGACCATAAATTTTGAATCCAATATCAAAAAATTTCATATTTTATAGTGTTGAAAAGCTAGAAAGCTAAGTTACAACTTTCTAGTAGATGAATTTGTCTAATTCAACCTAGATTAGTCCGAATTTTTCCCTAAACTCAGAACACGAATTTTTCCCTATGGAAGACTTGAAATTTTGCATTTCGCGAACTTGGAATGTCCTAAGCTTAACCATTTAGCTACTAAATTGATTTCATTAAACTCTCAAATCTCAATTTATTTGTCTCATCACCTTCAAATACATCTGATCAGTCGTAATTCCTATCTTCCTTTCCGTAATGTCTCACTTATGCATACATACATACATACATACATACATATATATATATATATATATATCAACGATTTATGTTCTAAAATCATTAACTCAAAGTTGATTTTTTTCTTCACGTATATTTAATTTCAACTCACATTATCTATACACCACTCACATTTCGTTAACATTAAAAGAATAAAGTTTTACAAATCTTTAGTGGCATGTCAAGCCACATCACATCATCGCCTCAAAATCTCAAATTACAAAAGGTCCTTGAACAAACAAAGTTTTTGCTTTCCTAAAATAAACTCAAACTACAAAATAAGCAAATTAGGAGAAATGCCCTTAGGCTCTTGATCAATTAGTCTCTTAGCTATCATCTGAAGATAAGATAAAAGGGGGTGAGCTAGAAAGCTCGTGGGTAACTGTTTATAACAGAAAACAAACAAAACCTTTGAAAGCATTTACTTGTCGCAGAAAAATCTCTTTTAGTTCATAAAACACATGTTTCTCGAATTCTTATAGTGTAGTCAAATTTACAAACCATAAAATATGAATGCAAACTTGTTCACAGATCATAAGCACATAAGCACATCAGAATGGTTTGGGTGGATCCAAAATAAAATGTGATACATATTTCCCCTAAGGGTCCTGTGTAGCCATGAATAGAACGTACTAATGCAATCCTACATAATAGTTTTGCGTAGCTGTGAACTTATGAGAGTCCATGAAGGAGCTCCATGCCACTAGTGGATAAGCAAGAGAAACCTTTAACTTAGTCAACGTGCATGCAACTTAACTTAGAGGACCACTACAAACCCACATAACATGTAATTCATGACTTGTAAACTTGTTTCCCAAAATGGCACATTTTCGAAACTTGATTTCATATACTTGTAAACATATTGCCCAAAATGGCACTTTTCTGAATCTTGAATTTTCATAAACATGAGATATTTCAAAAACATTTTCGAAAACATGATTTCATAAACATGTACCTTTTCACAAAAATTCATTTTAAAAATCTTTTCACATATCAACACAATTCATATATAAAATATATAGTAGATTTTCAATTCATTCAAGAAGCGATAGATGCAACACTTATGATGTAATTGAAATCATTAAACTTTCTTGATTTAAAGAAAACATGTAGTGGCTTATTTACTCTATTATAAACATGTACCCTCTTTGATTTCCTTGCTTATAGGCTTGCTCAAAATGTCTCTACTCTTGCTTCTCTTGTCTTTCTTGATTTCCTTGATTCTTCACCAAATGGAGAGATCATTGGCTCAAATGGAAGCTCATCTCTTCCTCTACCTTTTTCCCTTCTTAAATGACCTCAAAATCTCTCTTGAAGGCCAAAAAAATTGAAATCCTAGCTTGTGTCCTCTTCTTTTTTCTCAACCACCAAAATCTCTCTTCTTTCTCTTTCTTATTTCTCTTCTTCTATCCCCATTCACGTTTTCTCCTTCTCTTAAATGTAAGACCACCTTTTCCTCTTCTAATCCTACCTTTAATGAGTGTGCAATGTCCATTTTACCCTTCCTTATATGCCTTATGTTCTTAATCCTTAAGTGTCTTACCAAAAACACCCTTGAACATTCTTATAACCTTAATATTTTAATTCTACTTACCCATTCAATAAATCCTACTAACCTTGACATAATAATTAAGCAAAAAAAATAATCAATCAAAATCTCAAAAATCATTTAAATCATGCTTATTCATCAAGAAAAAATTCTGGGGGGGTGAGGAGGCAACACTAAACCCATAGAACCAGTCAAGTCCATATATAGAAACGATTTCAAGATTACAAAAGACTAAAAGAAAACAACCATTCTTGATTACCCAATTATGAACTTGCTTTGATACCACTTATTAGATTTTAATCCCTTAAAAAAAGGATTCGTTCATATCAAATCATCAAGAATCAAATAAAAACGGAAGCATACTTGAATCCATTGTGAGGTTTGTACTGAGCCTTGCGATTAGTCTTCCAAATTAGAATATAGTCTTTTTCTAGAGTTTTCCCTAACTATCAATTTTCTATCTGATGATGGGATGTCAGAAAAGAATTATACGTACGTTTAATTTGGAGACCATAACCACTTATATTAGGGTAAATCCTAATCTAATTTCTCTAATTTCTAGTTTGGCCTATCATAAAACTAAAAATTATAAACTCGGTTTCTAAACATATATAGTCCACATTAAAATAGATGCATGAAGCCTAAAATACCATAAATATATTAGACCATTTTAATTAATTGGGCTCAACTTTGTATGATAGCATCTATGTACATTTATACACATATAAGCTCATATGTTTGATTAAAAATCCTTACAATGGATGCGTATGTTTTTTTCGTGTACAATTAAATTTTTGGCTAAATTTATCACAAAAGTATTATCTATAAATATTTTCAAAATGCTCTCAAATAGAGCATGGGTTTGACTTATTAAATTACTTGATCGGCATTGGAAACAACAACACTATATTATGTTGAAAGTGCAACAATTGATTCCTTCTTATATGACCAAGATTAAGTCGTATTGATAAAATAAAATACTAATTTGAAGTATTTTTATGTTCATCAAGATGTCTACCTTATTCGGACGTCTAATGATCGCTTAATCGTCCTTAGAGGAATATAATAAATCAAGATCATAGGTGCTATTAATTATCGTAATATACACTTACCTATTTGCAACTAAGATTGAAGTGGTGACTTCATAAATATAATATTTAAACCAAATTTATAGGAGATATACAACCTTTTACAAGTGAGATATCTTAAACTTTCCATAATTTGCTAGTGGTTCTTTAAATTAACATATGGCTTTTCTCCTTTCTTCATCGATTTTGTACTCTCCTCTAAGGTATTCTTACTGGATTGTAATTTAGCATTTGATATCTTCAAAATTTCAGCAATAAATCTTTTTTGAGAGATAAAAGTTCCATCATCCCTTTGAATCAATTAGGCTAAGGCTAGTCATTTTAAACTTCTTTATTATAAACTTATTGAAAGCTTTAATCATATTAGAATTATTGTCTACAAATATTAAGTCATCAACATATAGGCACACCAATATAGTATTACTAGAACTGTTGGTTTTAATAGCCTGTTTTTCATATTGAAGGATTAGAACCCTAAATTATTGCATATAAGTCATGTCATTAAGAATTTATGAAATGCATTTCATTCATGTGCACGAATTATGATGTAAATTGTGTATTGTTTACATCTTGAATTTTAGTTTGGTGGATTATAATTAGTAAACTTGGAATTAATTGTTACCATTGAAAAATTGATGCATTTAAAAGTACATTTAGTTTAGGAAAATTGCCAAGTGGTAAGACAAGTGAACACATGAAAAATTAGGATGACTAAGCCTATAATTGAGTGACATTTGGTATAGATAATTGAGTGACATTTGGCATATGTAATTAATTAACAAATGACATTCATCATGGAGTGATAAATGGCCTAACATGTTGGTGACAATTGGCAGCCTAAGGAAAGGACAAATGACTTACATGTCTAGGGAAATAAGTTATAGTATTAAGGTGACACCTAGCACCTAAGGTCTTAAGCTGCTGTAGGAGTAAAATCATTTTTGTTCATTTCTTCTTCTTCTTTCTTCTCAGATCACCTAAATCCTCTCACCTTTTCATCCTTGTGTTTTTTCTATGATTGTGTCTAATTGCTACATCAATAATCCATACTTTTTACCCTTCACAAGATAGTTAAAGAATCGGATTATTGTTGTCCTTTATTCTAACCAAAAATCAACATGTTATTACCTTGAATTTGTGATGATTTTGTATGCATGGAGAGCTTAATTAGCTTGATCTTTGAGTTGGAATTTGAGCTAGAAAATTAAGTAGAAGATTGATCTTTATGGCATGTGATAATACAAAGTTTATGATGATTGAATTGTGATGGATTGTATATGATGTTGATGAAGAAGAGTATCGGAATATGATGTATGAACTTGGACACTTTTATGCTTGTTTCTTGATGTATTAAAAAAATGAAAGTTATAGATTGTTTTATGGATGAATTACATTATATTTAGAGGTATAATAAAGGCAAATTTGTTTTAAAGAAAAGTGCTAATATAGTGATCTTGAAATGGGAAAGAACTAGGACTACATGTATGATCAATGAATGATAGTTTCTGTTTTGATTTTGATGCATAAAAGCCATAATTTGTAAGCTACCAAATGAATGATTTGACTTGGAATTGGATATGGAATTGATGAGGACTTGAAATAAAATTAAGGTATAAGTAATGGACTACGATGAAAATGTGTTGAATTTGGTATAAAGATGTTAAAAGTTGGAAAAATTTTGAAGGAAATGAAAGAGTACCTTCGGTTTACCTATCCAACAATCGTTGAAGCTACATAAGGTCCTTCCCATGATCGTGCGCAATGCTTTAAAGTGGAAAAAATGTGTTTTGTTTGATGGTTAAACCATATAAGGCTAATTTGCTTTACTTTGGAGCATTATGACATGATCGGGGCTTGAAATGATCCTAGAAAGTTACTTGATTAAGTATTTGATAAGTTTAAATTGTTAATTAAGGTTATAAATTAAGGAATGGATTTTTTGATATCAATTTATAAGAATTTGGGAAGTATGAGTTGATAATAGTATAAACATGTTCTTATGAATGCAAATGTAATCTAAAGGATATAGGTAATGAATTAGGTATGATTGAATGAGAATTGGGAAATTGTGTTAATGTATAATGCCAGAAAAGGATTGGTGAATGTAAGATTGATGAATTGAGAATAATCAAGATTAATTAAGTCATAAACCTAATTGCAAACTAGATATAATATAAGCTATAACGAATGAATGATCAAGACTTGTGAATAGGGACATATACTTGGGATAGTCAATTAAGCATGTAATGAACATAACACATATACATGTGTATGATTGAGTACTCAATTGATTAAACAAGTTAGTAATGTGTAAATATGTATGTATTGTATGATATAGAAGCACAAATAGACTAACAACATCCAAACATTGCTAGATATTTAAGGTAATAACTTATTTGAAGCGTATTATGGGTTAATCTAGATTTTTCACATTATGTTTGAATTGTTTTTTTATTAACTTTCATATATTGAATTGTTATTAATATGATTATGATATTTCAAACATCATTGGTCTAATGTATTTGATATTTTGGATTGTATGGAAATGGTTTTCAAATTGAATATGCAATATGAAATATGTTCTCAACTGTATGTTGAATGCCGAACTCAGATTCGATGAATATGCTAAATGACTGTGCACACTGAATGAAAGTTACTGATAACATAATATGTGAAATGATGCATTCCATGAAATTGATATGCATGATCAGATAAAGGAGTTGTGATCGGAGTGACCAACATGAAAAAGAGCTTAAAGCTAAGGAAATACGCACAAAGAGCCACAAGCTCAACGATTAATAAGCCTAGTATCAACAATGGGTATGAGACAATATCTAAAATGAGCCTGGTATCCACAAGGGATACAAGATAGTTAAATAGGTGCTCAGTTACAAAAAATAAAAAGTGAAAGTGGAGTCTCATGTGCATTTTCATATATTCCTTTACATGTATCATGTGAATGATTGCAAAGAATGACTAAATTGCATTGATATAATGGTAAGCATTGTTTGTGTACATGTTGATGATATGAACGATTTAAATATTTTAAAATGATTATATTAAATGTTTGCATTCATAATGGGCTTATTGAAATATGATGTATACTATGATTAGGTACTAAATTCTGAATGATGTGATATATATGATTTGATTTTGAGTAATGTGAGATATTGATTGAACCGTTTTATATACTTGTGATGTTCATGTTCTTCTTTGAGTGAGCACATTGATGATGATTCACTCACTAAGTTTGTAAAACTTATCAAAATTGCAATGTTGGTTTTCAGGTACTGGGGAGACCTAACTTTTGAGGCAATCTAGTAGCAGTCTAGTATTGTCAATTTTGGAAACAAGAATGGCTCAAAGGTTTAGTGAACTATTATTTTAGGAGTTTAGTTAGAATGTTTTTGTTAGAGTTCCATTTCATGTTAGATATTTTGTATAGAACAATAAACTTTTAGATATTTTTGTAATGTAAATATATGGATTATGGAATGTAATGATAAAGTAAGTTTATTTTTGTGAATGAAATGAGGAAAATTATTCCTTTGAAATACTTGTGTTTCTGTGATGACATAATAAGTGAATATGATTGTTCTAATATGTCATTCTCATAGGGTATGTTCTCAGATGTCCTCTAGATATTCGGGCATATGCTCTATGGTAGTGGTATGTTACAAATTTTGGTATCATGACATGGTTTGGCATCCTTAGGGATATATAAGAGAATTTAGACATAATATATGTTGGATCCCGTTCCCGAGACCCAACTTCTTAACCACTTAACTCCAGTTATGATCATGCTTGAAGAGAATTCAAATCGAAAGAAAACAAATGAAACATAACAAATGGATCGGTATCTGATACCAAATGACTTCAATTACAACTAGAAAATGATCT
>JANZLF010000221.1:11010377-11024135 GCA_026546835.1 Erythroxylum foetidum | reverse complement strand
CAAAACAAATCCTTCAATTTTCATGAAGAACATCAAAGCTCAATTAACCTCTAACTAGGTTAATTTCTCAGTCAAAGATTCAATCAAGCCAAAAGTCAACCCTATCACACATAAACTTTGACTGATCATAACTTTGACTGATCATAACTTCCACTGCCGATATCGAAAAATTGCAAACTTTATGGCTACAGAAAGCTCTTAACATAATCTACAAGTTTCATGTAGGTCATTTTATCAAATTTTGACTAATTCAAAAGTCAATTCTCAAATGCCAAAAAGTCAACTATTTCACAATTTTTCATCTTCTCACTCTCTTTTTATTTATTGATTTTCAACTTAATTTCAATCAACTCATCCACTTTTAAATATTTCTTATTTGTACTCAAAAATCGGGGTCGAACAGAACCAGAATAAAAGTAGAGTACATAAAAAAAATATAAACTTGTATTTGATATTAGGTATAGTATCATGTTAAATGAAGTGGCAAAGGTGTCTATTATGAGATGTAGTTTAATTTCATTTTCTTTTTAGTGATAAATTTTTTTTATTGTCCCTTAATTATATTATCAATGGTGAATATTTGTTAATGATAGTCTTTATGGTTTGGATTTGAAAGATCATAGTGAATTGGTTATAAATATTGAAGGATAAGGAATTTAACCAAAGAGAAGTTATTCACTTTATGATGTAAGAGAGTCATATTTTAAAGAAAAAAGTTGTGAATCGATTAAGGATGAAATCCTTTCCAATTTAGTTTATAATTATGTTGGTAATGTATGTGTAGATTGTATTAGAGGTAAACTCACTAAAAGTATGAAAAAGAGATGCCACTAGGAGTATTAACATTTTCGATCACTCATACATATATTAATAGGCCTTTGAATCCCACCATTGATAAGAAGAAATTATTATGAATTTTAGTGATGATTACTCTCAATGGTTATATGTATTTCATTATAAATAAGTCTAAGGCCTTATAGAAGTTTCAAATATACAAAAATAAAGGTTGAGAAGCAACTTAATTAACCTATTAAGATTGTCAAGTTAGACCTTAGTGGAGAGTATTATAGCATATATGGAGATTTTTGGCAAGAGAAAGAATTTTTTGCTAAGTTTATATGGGATTACAATATATTTTCATAATACATAACGTCGAATACACTTGAGCATAACAAAGTAGTAAAATGGTGTGATTACATACTAAAGGATGTGGTGAGGGGCATAATAGTGAGATCAAAGCTCTTTAAGTATCTCTAGGATAAGACATCGAAAATGATATTATACATTCTGAACCATAGTCTGAGTAAGTCAATTTATAAAAATCATTTTAAATTGTGAGTAGGTAAGACACCCAGTTTGAATCATTTGAGGATTTAAGGTTGCCTAACTAAGATAAATATTAACTCACTTGAGGAAAAGTTAGACCTTAAGACAACCTTTAGGTTCTTTATAGACTATTATGAAGGTTTGAAATGCTACATGTTTTATTGTTTTGGTTATAGTACCATAATTGCAGAGACATTGATTATGAAGCTTTTAAAGAATGATATAGCACATGTATAATTGAGAGTTGAAGTAATAGAATGTCTAACTCAATAGTAGTGCATGTTACTATAGTTTGTGAGAGAGATGTTTAGGTATTTTTAGAGGTATGTAAGGATAATTTTAATAAAATTTTAGTTTCTAGATAGGCTTAAACCCATTAGTTGAAGTAGATGTTCAAAGCCAAGAGAAATACTAAAAGCAAAGTTGATCGGCTTTATTTTAAAAAAGAAAGGTTGTTCGACTTTAAACAAGACTTGAGGCTAAAGAATATACTTAAAAAGAGGGAGTAGACTATACTGACACTTTCTCACTAGTCCTAATCAAAGACTTATTCTATATCATTATAACTTTGACAATTTATTATGATCTTGATCTTCATCAAATGAATGCCAACAAATTGTGATCTAGCGGAGGAGGTGTATATACAACAATTTAAGGGTTTTAAGATGAAAGGGAATGAGCATTATGTTTGTAACTTGAGAAATTCACTTTATGAATTGAAGCAAGTATTACAATTGTGGTATTTGAAATTTTGCTAAGTGGTTACAACTTTAGAGTTTGAGGAGAACACACTTTAACTCTTGTATATACTCTAAATTTAGTGGATGTTGTTAGTCTTGTATGCGGATAACATATTGCTACTCGACAATAATTTAAACATGTTTGAAAAATGTAAAAAGAAAGCTTTCAAAGAACCTTAACTGTAGGATTTCCAAAATCCTATTTATTCTTAGAGTGGAGATTTATAGTGACAATTTGAAGAAAGTTTTAGGCCTAACTTAAAAGGCTTATGTAGATAGAATATTAAAGAGGTTGAACAATCAAGATTGTAAATTGGGCGTGTCAACTTTAGTCAAAAGTATTAGTTGAGAAAGGAGCAATTTCATCGTAATGAGGGGGAAAATGTTGAGAAACGTTGCATTCCTTATAGTAATGCACTTAAAAGAGTCTAATGTGTTTAAAGGTATGTACTAAGCATGATTTTATTTTCGTGATTAGTGTTCTTAGAAAGTATTTGTCAAATCCTATTAATGAACATTAGGATGCGGTAAAGAAAATGTCTATACGCACAAAATTAGACATTATCTGTTTAGTTATACGTGTGTAGAAGATCTAAATATTATTGGATATGTTGATGCTAAGTTACATCTTTATGCTAGCTAGAGATACTGGGTCTTGAAAGAGTTCTGAACAATCTATTGTGTCATGAAAATTAAGATTATAGCTTGTTTCGGGCAGGAGCACATGCCAATTGGTTTGCTTCGGAAGTGAAACTACCTTCTCATTTCACAGGACCTTTTGCGTATCTACAATCATGTAGGATGTATATGGTAGCTCACATCTCAACAGTACCAAAAACATAGACTTTACCCTTTGTTTTCCGTTTCTCCAGGAGCATCACAAATGCTTTAATTAGGTGGCATTTCCTTGTTGAGAGGTTAAGAAATTCATGATACTACGCATTGTCTCCGGAAATAAAAATGCAATACAGCAAGAAGCAGGACGAACGACGAAGATACTAGGATTTGTCAGAATTTTGTATGTAATCCTCTCATTCCAAAAATATTCACAATAAGCTATAGTTGACTATCATCATGTTTATGTAAATGTGGAATGTACCTTTAACCATTTCAGACATCAGTTGTTTCCTATTACAACACATCAATGCAAATTCCTCGTTTCCATTGGCGACAAGGCTAAAATTGCAGAAATCTAGAAGAAAAATCCAACCACACCCCCCAAGTATACGCCCATATCATATACTGAAAACAAATTGAGGGTGGGACAAGGAGACATTTTCAATCCCTTCACAAAAATATTGTTAATTAATACGTAACAACAACAACAACAACAACATCCAGTATAAATTGCATTGATATGTGAAATTTAGAAATCTAATAATATGCAGCCTTATTTCTAACTAGTAAAGAGGCTATTTCTAAATAAAACCAGCCTAAATAACTTAATACTGTAAAATCATCAATTTTGAACCATACAGTAAGCTCCATAGCCAAATATGTATAAAGAAATCAGTTCAGGGAATAATTTCATCTCTACGTAGAACCCACAAACAACACACTTCCTTTGAATATCTCTTGTTGTGCCATATGGATGTTTCGTCAGCTTTCTCAGATATAAAATAACTAATATGTCATGCGCAAACTCCTCCCTCTCTGTAAGATTAATATACACCCGTAGATAAAGGAGCAGGCCAGGCATCTCCTGAAGTTCTTTCACAACTTATGGAAGAAGACTTCACACCAAAAAACAATTTGTATCTAATTTCTAATATCAACGAACGAAAATCAACAAAAAAAAGCCACCCCGCTAAACCCAACCTGAAGGAGTTTTTAATGTCCAAGGGATTCAGTTAATATTGCAACAGCTATATCCATCATCACCCAGCCATCCGCAAAATTACAGAATCTTGCAGTCGCTCCATCCAAGGTTGTTACAGTTTTGTAGGCAAGTTGTAAGTCTTCTTAAGGAACTTTGCTGCTGTTTCATCATCCCGATAACACAGAACTCTCAAGAGTGTGTTTGGTTCAATAGGGTTCCAGTGACCTGAGGTTGGAGGCAAGGGAAATCTAGATTTAGCAGAAGACCCACAGGTATCTAAGGTTATACTTTTAAATTGCTCAACTAGGCTCTCAGTTGCCGTACGATACAAAGGAAGGATGCCTTTAACTGTTCTTGAGTACTTGTCAATTAAATCAACTGGTAATCCATCACCATTGGACCAGAATAGATCTGTAAGAAACTTAAAATCCTCCTCAATCATTTGAAAATCTTCAAGAGTAAAAGCACGTGAAGGGCCTCCAGCAAGCAAAATCAAAAGGAATCCCTCTAGTGAAGCCTTCATCACATCAGTAATTACACGTGTTCTGACTCTATCATGCACTGTGGAAGCAATAATTTCCAAATACTGCTCAAGCTCCTGCAAGAAGGGCTCAATCCTGGAAGATGAAACTTCTCCAACATATAGACCATCCCAAAGAACATGACTCAAATCATGAAAGACAACCTTGTATGCTGCTGCCTCACAGAGCACTTGGATCCCTTCAATACAAGCAGCTGCCGAGAGCTCAAATCTTCTAAATGTTCTGTTTGATAAATCATCCACATGAGTGGATTTTGAACTCCTCAACTGGACAACTACTCTTTTCTCTAACACTTCCAGCTGTGTTCGAAGGTGCTGCAAAGTATTAATACGTACACATAGCTGAGGTATCCCCCAGGAGGTATCACCATTCACAGTGCCAACCTGAGACTTCCTCCTCTGGGGTGCTTGTGACTTTTCCTTCTTTTTAAAAACATTAAATTTTGATCCCATACTACATCTAGTCAATGCAGGCAATGAGGGAATGAAAGTGCTTCGGGTCCCTGCACATTAGAAGAAAATTTTCAGACATGACAACACTGACCATAGTTGCTTTATCAAATATGGTTTTGAAGACCAGGAATCACATACCACATCCAGATTTTGCCTTTAAGACGTAATTTTGCAGGTAATGGTCAAGGCCAGAGATCAAATCAGGAAGGACCACTGCATGCACAGGTATGGGCAACAAGAAGAATGCTTCCAATGTTTCATCTACCAATCGAAGAACTTCAACAGCAGAAGGAGCAATTCGCTCTTTATTTGCCTGTGGATTCCATACCTATATTAAAAATGGGAAAATCAGATTGTTGATAATTGATCAGAAACAATACAAATAATCAACTTATAGTGACTCAGTTTTTAACCAGCCTTCAACAGAAGATCTGGGTCTAGTTGCTATGCCTACCACCAAAATTTTCGTTCTATCTCCTGCAGATGGACTAAATTACTCAAGTGCACAATCTTTTCAGTAATTTTGAACTAATAGAGCAAAACACATGAACTAAAGGAAAGCTAACGGCAATTATTCCATCAAACAATTGGTAAGTACGCAGATGAAGTGTCACATATACCTCCTGTAACAAATTTCTCTGCGCCCATTCCTTAAGTCTGTCAACTCTTGACTTTATCCATGACTTCATCAAATTGCCAATTAAAACCTTAGCTTCATAAGGAGGCATTTCACGGATTATTGACTTTCCTCCATCTTCACTATCTACCGAATCTTCAACTGCAATCTGCACAAGATCTTTCTCCAATTTGTCCGCAGCAGTCAGCACTTGTATAGCATCAGGTGTCAACTCAGTAATAGCTGAGATGAATTGCTTCAGCTCATTCCCATAACAAGAATGGAGGGTAACCACAGCCACACCAGCTGCATGAGGATGCCATTTCTTCAGGATCGGAGAAAATATTGCCTTCTCATTAAAGGCGAGTTCACTCGCAGATTCCGCAAGAATGGACAGGATGGGACTATGATTTTGCTGGTGTTTAGATAAGTGTCTCCTAGACTTGATCTGCTCCATTTTCTGTCTTAAGAAGATTAAATAAAACCTCAAGTCATCAGCTGACAAGCTAGGTCCATGATTATGCAAATATAGAACAGATGAGCTGTATACTGGTCTAGAAACAGATGATTCCTGAATTGTGATAGACTTTGCAGAACTGAATGCCAAGGTACTTCCATTTAAAGTTGCATACTTGTCCTAAGCTTATTTAAACAAAATTTAAATAATCACAATGGTCTAACTCAAAATCCTCAGGTGAGGATAGCAGAATAGTCAACTCAAATGTCTACATGAGGTATCAAGGACCTATAACAAACTTAGTTAAAACTGATCTTCCATAATGAATGTTAATGGATAACAAATTGAAACATTTGATTATTTCTGGCAAGTACATTTTACAGAATTTGGGAAACTTGCCTGTGAGAAAGCAGCTCGAAGGGATGACCTAATATATGTATCAATCCTATCACAAGCAACATCAACTTGTTTCCTTCTCCCACGATATTCTTGAGATATATCTTCAATTAAGATCTTTGCTGCTACAGCTCCCAAAGAAACAATGCTTTGCATTGACTCCGTATTATCACTGTTAAAGCAATCACGATAAGCAAGAAGTTTTTTTTCTGCCCAACCCAAAATTGAACTTAATGTGGAGCTTAAAACCTTGACATAATCTGGATCCTTAGCTGCCTTCACATCCTTTTCAACATCCATTAACAGATTGTTGGCAGCAAACAACAGGTCTTCCTCAACTTCACCGGTTACAACATAATGATGAAACAAAACCCACAAAAAGCAGATATTATGCAACATCTGGTTCATTCCTAGTATTCCCCAAGTCTTCTTTATGAGTTCCAAGACCTCATCAATCTCTTCTATGACAGTTGTTTCATCATGAATATCAAAACATGCATCTAAGAGCATATTGTAGAGTCTAAGATTCAATGAGAACCCGTCAGCCCAGTGACATGTGACAGAAACAGACCCATCATATGATTTACAGGAAAGAGACATAACAATACTGCGGAGAGCTTGCATTGATTCACTATTCTTCCCAGTATCAATTGGTTTTTCTAGCGCCCCACGTATAATCTGCTGGAGGCGCCATGGAGCAGTGTCTGTCTTCTCAGGTGGCAGGTAAGGATGTAGAAGCAGTCCAGCTTCTAGGAGCTTCAAATTTCTCCGCTGCCAAGTTTCATATTCTTGCTGATTAGAAAAATCTGATGGCCTGATCTGCTGCAGTAGCTCCAGAGGGAGGACCATAGATTCCATCCGCCTTCCAAGCTGATAAAGTGCAAAAACCCCAAACGCCGTAACTGACCACCCTTGACTTGGAATAAATATAGCATAATAGTTTGAAAAGCATATACATTTAGACGAAATGATAGAGTAGCTGATAAACTCATCGTGCAAGAGGAACATCGTCGATCATTGAGAAAAGGAAAACTGGGATCGCATTACTCGCTTATGCTATCCCACTAATTTCAATTTCTACCCTTTTCAGTCGTTTAATTTCAGAAAGTAGAAGATTAATATTTAAACTTTATAAGTTAATTGTTCTCTCCATTTCACCATTGAAAATGCAAAAGGAAAAGGAATTTAAGAACCCATAAAAGTAAGGGAATGTACAGACAAATAATAAAGCATGCAAAGGAACCAAACAAACTCCCAATTATAATATCAGAATATTAAAAACGCCAAATTACCATAATTCAAAGAAACCAAACTTCAATTTTCCAAAAATATATTTTCATTATATGCTCAAAAAGACTGAAGAAGCTACGAATTCGATCCAAAGCAAATACACAAACCTGGCCAGCAGCAATTCTTAACAGAGCTCGTCGAATTCTGGAATCAGATTGCTCCGAAACTCGCATCTGGACCCTAAGCAACTCACCAATCGTGACCGCTTTTTGCGCTCTCCCTAGACTCGTCGGTTTACCGCCATCGTCAACTCTCTTCTTCCCAGAATTCGACTTCATTCCCAGCGCCTTCTTCACCTTACTAGCAGCAGAAGACGTCAGCGAGCGTTGGAGCGAAGGAGCTGAAGATGCCGGAGCCTTGTCAGCAGCCCTCTCAGACTGGGGGATGTAGGTCAAGGGGCGGGTGCCGGAGCTCCGGCAAGCGGCAATTAGGATCTCATAGGCGGACTCGCGGAGGTCGGAGTCGGACAAGGTAGTGGCGGGGTCACCAAACGGTGACCTGAAGTCAGAAGCGACACGTGGGTTGTGAGAAGGAGGAGGAGGCATAGGAGCGTGGACGTAGGAGTGACGCTTGGAACCGCCCAAGGACTTGTCCCTGAAGATGTGCGACATGTCGGAGGAAATTAGGAAGCAGTAGGGAGGTTGGGAGGGGGTCCATCAATGCATCTTTTTGCTTTTTTTATGTGATTCTTGCTTGAATTTTAGGGAAGCCGAAGCACACTTAACAGACGACTTGCTTTGTACTTTGATTGACAGAGTCTAGTGGGGACCTGAGGAGAGAGATAGAGAGAGAGTATTTACTTTTTATCGCAGAAGCTAGCTGGTGCTGGTGCCGGTGCTGGTGGCGTGAAACAGAAAATTGTTAGTTTAGCCTTCACATTAGGCAACAGTAGTTATTCATTTAATACTGTATATTCAAATATTGATGTGTTCTTTCAATTTATTCTTCGTTTGCCTGATTAAATACAAATAAATAAATACTCCGTTTACTTTTAAATTCTCGGCACCAACCGTTGAACTAAATACACATTGATCCATATGGCATCCCGTTATTGACTTACCAATATCACTTAGTTCCAGCAAGTAAATGACTCCGAAATCATGAGTTCCAATTCCATTGTTGTTATCATTATTAATGGGATGGGATTAAAGGCACAGAAGGTTGTTATTAAAAATACAAATATTAAATTAATTTAAAATTGGATCAATATAGTCATACAATTCTTTTTAATATGATAAAATCTTTGTTAGTAATTTCAAAGAAAAGTATCAGAAACAGAGAATGCTCCCTTATTTATCTAAGGATTTTTTGCAATAATGGTTATTGTTTAAAATTAGTAATATACGTCATTTTATTTTCGTCCTGTAAGGACAAGACGTCAAGAACAGAACATGGCGGTCTCATAAAATAATTTGGAAAGGTCAAAACACAGACTGGGCTGCTAATACTATAGGTTATAATGAATAGCTACATGAAATCGGAGGTGCAGTGCAGTCAACATTGCATTGTTAATACTATTGGATGTAGTCTACGTTACATTACTTTTTATCACACAACTTGCTTGCATCCTAAGCGATGCCATTTTCTAACGAAACAAAACAAAATATATCATTTTCTTCTGTAATTGACCTAAAGCCTACCGTTTCTTCTTCACGCTTGGGTCGTCCCACCATCCGTTCATCAAACCGGCAGGACTTAATTCATAACCAGAAAAATCAAGCTGTCCTACGTTCCTAATTACAGTATATTAAAATGATCTAAGAAAACACATATTCCACCAACCCAATAAGTACTTTTTTTTAAAGCAATCGACTAAATTTAGTAGAGTTTCATGGAAGTAACATTCATTCAATCTTCCATTTGTTTCTCGAATCTTTAATTGAATGTGATATTACCCACCCGATTAAAATGTATTTTTAATCCAAAGATGTCCTACTTAATTAGGCATTTTTCAAAATTGGGTTATTAAGCTAGCTTTCTAGCAAACCCACCATTACTCGTAATTTATACATATTTCATTTAGTTTCCCTCTACGATTAGTATACAATGACCTTGATCAGACTCGGACTTGACAAGAAACACTCCAGCATTGCGAAGTCGCTGGTTTAGTGGCACTTTTTTTTTGGAACGTAGGATCAAATTAAGTTAATATATTAAGGTAAAGCTCTCTTTCTTTAACCCTATTCTATTCACAATGTAAAATATCAAATTTTTGAATTTTGTTCACAAACTAAGAAGATATGAAGAAAATTTTATGCTGGCGCAAATTAAACTATACAAAAGGTAAACACCCTCTTTCTCTTGCAGATGCCAAGAAGATATTTAACAGAAATTTCTGAACCTAATGCAGGTACGTTAATTTGAACAAGTTTTGTAGTTAAAGAAATTGAACGCTCAAACATGTATTAGAGGCTGCAATACACCATTAACTCAAACTCTAAAACTAAGATGGCTATATGGAGCTGAATTACATGCTTTTTATTTGTTGCATTTGTCAAGAAACAAATTGGTTCAACACACTTTGGGAGTTTTAGTCCTTATAAACTTAAATAGGTTAATTGATCTCACTTTACATGAAAATCAAGGTCGCTTAAACTTAGGAGGTAATATAATGTAACTATTACTAATATGTTAAATGTATTAGGTGTCGTTCCACTTAACCTAGGTGATAAGTATCACCTAAAGACTGTTACCTTCCTGTAAATTACCCATCATTTAATGGTTGAAACTACTAACTAAAGCTAATGGTAATAAGGGCAGAGACTAGCTTTTTATGGAAATAAGGTTAGTGATCAGGATAAGTAATGTAAAATATAATGAAGGGATACCATAAATTATGTTAAAGTTATAACTTTTAAATTTAATGGTACTATAGATGGTAATGTATTGTCCAAATGATTAGTTTTTATTGAGAAGTATTTTAATTGGTATGACATACTTAATATTGAGTGTAATAGGTTTGTTAAAATAAAATTAACCAAATTTGACAAAATGTATTAACAAAATATATTATAAGACGTGGCTTGATTAGGTGCACTACCAATCACTCAGTGGGAGGACACGAAATCGAAGATTAAAGAAAATTATATCCTTAAGGGCGGCTTGCTTGCTTATATGATAAATATGAAACAATCAATGTATAATGTAACTAATATTATGTTAAATTTAATGCAACTAGACTTACATGTATTGAATTATTATATCCTTAAGGGCGGCTTGCTTGCTTATATGATAAATATGAAACTATCAATGTATAATGTAACTAATATTCTGTTAAATTTAATGCAACTAGACTTACATGTATTGAATTTTATATAAAAAATCAATTTGTTATATATACTCATTTTATCAATGGACTTATGTATGATATTACAAAATAGTTAAATTATATGCTCCAAACACAGTAGAAAATACTTACCAAAGGCCTTAGACATTAAGAAATTCAATAATGTTTGTACATATGATTGTATACTTAAAACTGGATCATTGGCACAAATTATGTCATTAAGTAATAACGTAAGATCCTAAGGTGTTGATAAGGAGTCTATTATTAATAATTCTAAACATATTGCTTCTATCATCACTAAGTTTAGGGTAAGTAATGCATTTATTATTTGTCATACATATACTCAAAAGGGTCATATGGCATCTTACTATGTAACACCTAACTCTCGCAAGACACGAGCCCGATATCAATGGGTGATATCAGAGTTCGTGCCCCACGAAGGTGCTATACCAGAGCACTCAATCATTCAAATTTCAGTACAAATTTTTTTAAACCACCAACATAAAGTGCAAAAATCGAAAACCAAATCAAGCCTATTACAATTTCAACATAAATACATTTGTACACACATTGTGTAAAAGTTTCTGAATATGTTATTTGATACAAAAATGATAGAAATTATACAATTCATTACAAAAGGAAAAAGTATAATGCAGACGCGAACTGATCCCGATTTTTATCTTTTACTGTATGCTATAAGGATACTCCCGTTTGCCTAACGGGGTATTCTTTTAAATCCTAAAATATATTTACAAATTTTGGGTGAGTTTTGCAA
Source organism: Erythroxylum foetidum (assembly GCA_026546835.1). Taxonomy (NCBI): domain Eukaryota; kingdom Viridiplantae; phylum Streptophyta; class Magnoliopsida; order Malpighiales; family Erythroxylaceae; genus Erythroxylum; species Erythroxylum foetidum. The sequence continues at coordinate 11,012,436 of JANZLF010000221.1, read as the reverse complement.
ACTCAATAAGTGACCATCATTGATGGTTCACCCAGTCACATAAAACTTAATTCACATTTCACATTATTTCACATTCGCATTCAATTTCACACTTAATCATTCATTTTATACATATGCAGTACACATGTGACTCACATTCCATTTGTTACTTTGTTATGAGTGAGTGCTTAAACTATTCCATATAAGGCTCATTGATAACTGTCCCTTATCTGCTTAGGGGATATAGGGCTCATTAAACGTTAAGCCTGAGGCTCTAAATTACTTTTGAGCTCAAGGCTCAATTTCACTCGTTGAGCTTTAAGCTCCGATCGTTGGCTAATATGGTCACAACTGCCATTATATTTCATGCATTCATACAATGAAATGCATCAACCACATTTGCATGTTCCCATTCAATCTCATTACCAGATCATCAAACTTTGGTCCAGCATTCTACATTAAGTTAAGAATCACACTTTCACTTAGATGCAAATGCACATTCAGAACATATTTAACAATCACATTGAGTACACTTAGTTCTTCTCATTCACATAGAAGCAACACTTCAATATCTCATCAATCATCACAATCATCGGACCTTCTGTCCAGATTTAACATCAAGATGCATTCATATCGACATTTAGTAGTCAATTTATACAAAAATCAAACAAAACAATCAAACAATAGAATGGGACCATCTAGGTCTACTCACAGTACACTCCAGATTAACATTTGCTTCCAAATTCTAGAAACGCCTGAACGCGGACATTTAACCTGCACAACCCATTTTTGCAAGATACACATACATCACAATCTGTACAATCATAAGTGTTTAATAATGCACATGCCTAAAATGAAATAAGTACAATGCATGTTCATGACAGTCTCAGATATTTTACCATTAATTTCATCAAAAAGAAATTCTTATATCAAAACTCATCTAAGTATAATTTATACTTAGGTCTATTCCTCACTAACCATTAAAATCTCCATTCCTTTCTCATTGACTCACTTCAGAATTTTTCCAAGTCACACTTTCAGGTCTTCTATTCACATTCAATCAGAAAGTGAAATTGATGTTATTTGGTCACACTATCTTCTATAAAAGTGCTCTTCTATGTCTTATCTTTCCATTGACACCAAAATCACTCAATTTGGTTTAGTAATTTGGAAGATATGCCACAAACATTATCGGGTTGTTCACATTCAATAATAGTGTACTATGTACAACTTCCATCCAGAAATTCAACATCTTAGAGAAAGAATCAAAATTCGAATTCTTGAGAAACTTTATAGGCCTATATCTCTACCTTACTCAAAATTAAAATTAATCTTATTTTTAATCCTAAAGATCAAGATATCATAAAAATATTGGAACATGTTCAGTAAAATATCCAGTTTATGCTCTTCCAACCGATACCCTTACTTTGATTCGATCAATCTTTTTCGAATCAAGACCAAAAACTATAAATTTTAATAGACATATAGAGAAATGTGTTATAAATCCAATGCTTTAAAAATCAGGTCATTTGGAGGTCAGATGACAAAGTTATAACTAAAATAGTAAAACATGTTCAGGCTGGGGGGAGACCTATGCACGATCGCGACCTACGAGCGCGATGCACGATCGCAACTTTTGCAATCCTTAGTTATCGCGATCGCGACTTGCCTCCTCCTCCTTTTTCTCTTCTTCTTCAGATTTGTTTGGTAAAATAAGCATAACTTTCACTACAAATATTATATTAAGGTCATTCTAGACCTACAACTTCCATGAAGACCCCAAAAAAATATTTTACTTCCAAAAGGGTTTAAATTTCAAATCAATGCAACTGCACTGAATGTCCAACCCATGCAACATCACAGACTTCTAATTATCATATCTCTCAATTTCAATGTCTAAAAATTTCATTATTTATATTAGTGGAAAGATAAAATACAGATCTACAACTTTTATGAAGATAATTTTATAAAACTCTAGCTAAATCAATACAATTAAATCACAGAAGTTCATAACCAGATTTTTCCTCTCTTATCTCATTTCTGTGCTTCATTTCCAGTAAACTTCTCTCACGTGTTTTTC
>JANZLF010000221.1:10937348-10950430 GCA_026546835.1 Erythroxylum foetidum | reverse complement strand
CCTTCAGGCTGTAAGACATAAACTTCCTCTTTCAAATCACCATTTAAAAAAGCAGATTTAACATCAAATTGGTACACAGGCCAATTTAATTGAGCAGCTAAGGCTAAAAAGGTTCTTACTGTTTCAAAGCGAGCAACAGGAGAGAAAGTATCATCAAAGTCAACTCCTTGTTGTTGGGAATAACCTTTTACCACAAACCTTGTATTATATTTTTGGATGCTCCCATCTGCATGATAATTTGTCTTAAACACCCATTTGAGCCCAATAACATTCTTTCCTTCTGGCAAAGTTACCAAATGCCAAGTCTGAATTTTTTGAATAGCCATCAGCTCCTCTTCCATTGCTTTGCACCATTCCTTCCTTTTTACAGCCTCTTCAAAGCAATTAGGGTCTGAAACAAGTAAAGCAAAGGTACAAGTATCATAAATATCCTTTAAGGATCTGAATTTCCTTGGAGGAGTTTCAGTTGATGAACCCGATCGTGAAGAATCATTGCTTGTAGGAGGAGAAGTATCCGGGGAACTAGAAGTTGCTATTCTTGAATCCTGCAGCGTTGCGATATTATCTTCAAATACTTGAATATGTTGCTGATTAGTTTCTTTATTCCAAATCCATTTAGCATCTTCATTGAATACTACATCTCTGCTGATGAAAATCTTGCCACTAATAGGATTATATAGCTTATATGCTTTGGATTGAGAACAATAGCCAACAAAGATATACTTCTCAGATTTCTCATCAAATTTACGAGAGTGAATTTTAACCAAGGCATAACCTATACAACCAAAAACTCTTAAGTGGCTTACCGTTGGTCTTCTACCCATCCAAGCCTCAAATGGTGTTTGATTAGGAACAACTTTTGTAAGAGACACATTTAGGAGATATACTACTGTTGCAACAACTTCTGCCCAAAAAGAAGTAGGAAGACATTTTGCTTGCATTATGCTTCTAGCCATCTCTACTACTGTTCAATTCCTTTTTTCAACTACACCGTTCTGCTATGGTGTATATGGTGTTGTAAGCTCCATGTGAATTCCATTTGCTGCAAAAAAAGTATTAAAATTAGTTGATACAAATTCACCTCCTCGATCTATTTGCAGTGTCTTTATTAAAATACCACTTTTTCCTTCCACAAGTGCTTTGAACTCCTTGAATCTGTCAAAGGTTTCAGATTTGCTTCCTAAGAAGTAAACCCAACTCATGTGACTATAATCATCTGTAAACAACAAAATTACTGACTACCACCAAGTGATTCACTGCTCATTGGCCCACACAAATCTGCACGCACTAAGTCAAGACATTTAAGAGGTTCTCCAAAACTTTCCTATAGGAAAAGACTGTTTACTTTGCTTTCCACAAACACAACCTTCGCAAACGTAAATGCCATTAATATTAAACTGCCCATAACGTAAATCCCATAATCTAGTCTCATGATCTCCACTAGCAATCATAGCATACTGCTCAACCATTGGAACTCCCAGCGGAAATGTTTTATTATTAGCCATTTGAACTTTAGCAATGACTTTTTCAATTTTATCTTTAATGATACAAAACCCATCATCAAATAAAATTGAGTATCCACTAATCATTAATTGGCCAATGCTAAGCAAATTGTGAGATAGACTAGGAATGAACAACACATCTTGTAAAATCTTAGCAACACCTTGACTTGTTGTAATGCTAACAATACCTTTGCCTTTGATTTTTTTGACTCATCAATCTCCTTAAATAGTGATCTAGTTCCAGACATATGATTGGAACAGTCACTGTCCAAAAATCAAACATCATTAGATGCATCTTTTTCACAAAAGAGAACCATGAATAGCTTACTTTCTTCATCTGTTTTCTCTACAAAGCTTGCTTGATGATTCTCCTCCTTCTGCTTTTCCCAACAATATGCTTCTTTGTGACCTGGTTTTTTGCAATAGTGGCACACAAAGGTTCTTTTCTGTCTTTCTTCATTTGTTCCTCCTCTGCCTCGACCGCTTCCTTGTTCTCTACCACGACCTCTTCCACGAAAACCACCTCTGTGACGACCGCGACCAGAAGAATTTTCCTTTGTTTCCTTCTGATCAGGCTCCCCCTTCACTTGAAATGCTTTTTCTTCATATGTTTCATGTGACTTGAGCAACCTTTCTTCACGGGCTTGCAAAGAACTCATTAGTTCATTAAATGAATAATCAGATAAATCATGCGCCTTCTCAATCACGGCAACAATATGTTCAAACTTTGGAGTTAGACTCCGTAGAACCTTTGCAACAACAATTTCTTTAGATATATTTTCACCATACGACTTCATTTGATTAACAAGAGATGAAACTCTAGACAAATACACTTGAACAAATTCATTACCTTTCATAGATAAGGTTTCAAATTCACGACGGTAAGTCTGCAATTTTACCGTAATCACTTTAGAAGAACCTTGAAACTCCTTCTTCAAAATTTGCCAAGCCTCTAATGACGACATTGCAGCTGCAATTCTCAAAAAAATTGTTTCATGGACTGCCTGTTGAATGAAGAACAAAGCTTTGGCATCCTTCTGTTTGGTTTCTTTCAATCTTGCTTCTGCCTCTTCATCTGTATCTGTCAGATCTACAAAACCATATTCTACCAGCTCCCAAAGGCCTTGATATATGAAAAAGTCTTTATCTTAATACCCCAAAACTCGTACTTCTCACCATTAAAAATGGGCACGAGGTGCTACGAAGACGACGAAATAGCGTTTGCTGCCATTTGTAAACTCAAAGTAAAAAAGAACCTAACGTAACTCTCTAGGAGATTAAAAACAAAATGTTTCACTCAATTGCCCAATGGACCAACGAAGGCTCTAATACTAAGGGGGCGTTTGGTTTGATGGTTTGTGAATGAAGGAATGAAATAATTGTAAAAAATAGTGTTTGTTTTGAGATTTTCAATTTCAAGGGAATAGATTTATTCCATTAAGTTTGGGAATCTACTAAACCCTCCAAAATAGGTGGGTATCAAGTTTTTATTCCAATCTAGTAGTTACTATTTATACCCCTCCCCCACATAAGCAATTTTTATTCTTAATTATATTATTCATTACTTATCATCATCATCATCATTATTATTATTATTTATTATTGTTATTATTATTATTACTATTACTATTATTATTATTATTATTATTATTATTATTATTATTATTATTATTATTATTATTATTATTATTATTATTTTCCTCTACATATGATCATTTGGAATCAGTCTCTCTACTAATGAAATAAGGCTGCATATTATTAAATCTCTCTAGACTTCGCATGTCAACCAACTTTTTACTAGGTGTTGTTATTGTTGTTATAATCAATTTACTGATCCAAAGCTTAGGAAAATAGTTGTTATATTGAATATTGAAAATGCAAAGATCAACGCTTTGACTATAACTAATTCTAGATTAATGAAACTTTAAATACATGATAAGTGTATATCAAAGATTTGACCATTAGCTAATTCTAGATTAATAAAACTTAAAATAAATGATAAGTTTATATGAAGTAATCTTAATTGACCTAGACATTTACACTCAACATATTGACTAGACAAAAAGTTAACATGTTGGTCGGTCATTGAGGTTCATAAAGCAACATTTTGTTAACATGAGATCAATGTTTAAAATTGAATATAGCTCGGAATGAAAATGAGTAGGGCCAAACCCTTAAGCTCCAAATATGGGCCCAAAAATATTTCATAGGCCCGAATTTGAGTTTGTTTATTTTTAAACATATTTTACAAGTTCAAATTTATTTATTGAACATAGGTTTGAACTTTTTCAATTCGAACCCAGATCAAACTTAATTCAAATAAGTCCAAATCAATTCATTAATATTGCAAAGACAAAATAATTAAAATTATATATAAAATATTTCAAAATATGTTTACATATAATTTTGGGTAAGAGTTTAACCAAAATTTGAATCTAATCTCAATTAAATTAGAATTTATCAGTTGGTTTTAAACTAGTTCAAAATAATTTGAATTCAAGCCATTTTACCATCTTTAAATAAATAAACCTTGTTTGCATACCTTTGTTACTTCTCACCCGTAAACTGAAAGTTAATAAAAGAGATAGTACTTATTCAGTATCATTTTTTCATAATCAAATGTGTTTACAATCAAGGTTCCTAAGTTGATTACAAATCTAATATCGATCAAATGAGACCTTTTCAACAAGACCTTTTAATCTTTAAAAACTTGTATATTATTTAAAAAATGGAAAAAAGGGTTAAACAACCTTAACGTTTACAATTGAATAGAAGTTAGACCCTAGTGTTTATTTTGAACTCTATCATTTTAAAAACATTTAGGTTAAATTTGCCGTTGACGAAAAATCTAATAAATACTTGTCTTTGTCAGATATCTACTACGTCATTGATGATATGACATAAATATAGAATATCTTATTTTTAAAATTGGGCCCACATTGCCATAAGGCAATATTTAGCTCTACATGACTCAATCATATTTTTAAAATATATAAAATTTAATAACTAATTAATTTTTTCTTAAATTTAATTTTCTTAATTAAAATTAATTAAACTAATAAAATCATTGAACCAAATGTTTCTTCTAATTTACAAAAAGCTAAATTTACTTATCCTTAACCCTAAAATAATTCATCTTTAAAATTACTGATCTTCTATCCCTCTTCACCTTCCACTCTTCTCCTATATCCCCTAGTCATTTAAGGTAATGGAGGAGGGTGGATAAGAGAAAAATGAAGAGTTCATTGGTGAGAACTACTTTGCAAAGAATCAATCAATCTCAAAATGATGAATTAGAGAATAATTATCTTTTCATCGGTGAGAACTACTTTGCAAAGAATCAATCAATCTCAAAATGATGAGTTAGAGAATAATTATCTATATAGGCTATTTTCAATGAAATAGGTCTCCCCTCAATTCAAATTTGTTAGCTAGCCCCCGCCATTAAGAAATTAATTTTCAAAATTGAATTAGGTTTTGATTAAAAGTAAGATGAAATTTGAACTTATTTTCTTCACTTATGTAAGAGGAGGGGCTATGAATGATTCTACCAAGGGCTCATATTTTATTATCTCTAGAATTTAATAGAGAGACAACAAAATATACAATTTAATAGATCAGTAGTTGAAATCCATGTGATCTTAACTCTTTAATTTACCTACTGCAGTGTGCAACTAAACTTCTTATAGAAACTCAAGTAGAAGCACTAATAAGGAATAGTGAAAGTCTAGTTAGAGTAGGAAGAACAATAGAAGCATTATGCTTCTTTTAAAGGAATTAATAACCATCACTGAAAAAATTCATAAAATTTCATTTAAAAGGGGTAAACTATAAAGTAATATACAATGAAAAATAGATGTATCGAGAAATTCAATTAAGAAATGAATGTAATCCCACCAGTGAGTTATCATCTATAAATTGACCCTGTATCTTCCTAATTGGGTCGAGGACTTAGTTAGAAGAAGGTGTATTGGTCTCCTGAGGCACTTCAGAACCTTTATGACGCTTACTAAGGATGGTGACCTCTTAAGCTAAAGGAAGAAAAAATTCTAGGAGAAAGTAAAGTAGAGATGGAAATTTACAAGAATGGTAAAATATGATTAATTTCAAATGGAGAAACTAAGGTCAGGTGAGAAGATGAGGGAGGGAACAAGGAAAATTTTCAAATTTTGAGAAGCTAAAAAGGAGGATAAGGGGGTTATAACAAATAATAAGAGAGCCAAAAGCACACCAGGAAGTAAAGCTTTAGTAGTTGAATGAACTAAGGGATCCATCCAAAGAAGCTACCCAAGCTAGCCAAGCTAGTCAAAACAAAAGTGAAGGACAAAATCAAAAGCAAAGTGAGGGATTATGACAGTAATATACAATGGAAAATAGTGTAATCATAAACACTACAATAGGTAGGGGGAGAATGACAGTGATGGTGAACCTTCTAACCAGCATGAGAGTGATAGTAAACCTTTTGATAAAAACAATGTCTTCAGTATTCCACATTGAATACCCAAAAAATAAAAAACAAACATTATGTTCCAAAGATCAACATTTTGATAAGTTATACGCCCATTAGTCGGAAAAGATAATTTAAAAAGATTCATTAAAGAAAAACAATCCACCATTAGGCAGAAAATAATTGAAAACTTAAAAAAAAGATCAACTTGATTAACAACTGTTGCATAACATTACCAAATTCATGAATCAAATGAACCAACACAATGGACTCATTTAACCAAACCAAACCCCTCCAATCTGCCTCATAATTATATAAAAGAGAAAACCCAAACCTAACATCTGAAAATGCTAACCTTTAAAAAGAAAAGTGCAAGGAACCCAAAATCTTGAAACAAACATAACAAGAATTACGTAAATTTCCAATATTTACACCACAAATCCACTTATATCCCTAATTATACTCATTAAAACATGAATTTTAAGGCAAAAAGAAACCTAAACAGAGAACTTATTTAAATTGAAAGCATAGGACAAAAGTTAAATTTAATTACCTTTGGACCCTTGGGGTAACTCTCTAGAAATGGGAATTTTTAACCACAAGACAATAACGACACTCTAGAGAGAGTGACAGTCCACACATAATTGCAAAAGAGCAATAGTCCACATGCAATTGCAAGAGAGTAAGAGATATTGTATCGTGAATGCACAAGAGAGCAGGAGAGTTGTATCTTAAATTCATACACAATCGCAAAAGAGGAGTTTTGTATCGCAAATACTCAAGAATGAAGAAAAAAAAGTAGTTCAATTTAATTTCATTTAATTTTTGTTTTAATTTAATTAATCTTTAATTTAATTGATTTTTAAAGAAATGAGTTCAAAAAAATTGGACCACATGTTATCAAACATGGTTTTCCACATTAGTGACATTATTGAAAAACTTAATGTTTGGATTTTTTTTCACAATAAATTGAAAGTTAGGACATTTTAACGTCACTTTCTAAAGTTCAGGCTAGTATGCAAAATTAAGTAAAGTTTGGGATCTATTTTATAACTAACTTAAAGTTCTACGATTTTAAATTCTCTTTATTCGACCAAACGGCCAAAAAGACTCTTGCCATTATCTCTAGTACTAGTTCACCCCTTAATGTTTGCAACATGGAACAATTTATCTCAAATTCATTTTCATTAATTAGACATGATGCTCTTATTATTTGGAACACGTGGTCTGCTAAATAAACGCAAATGCCAACATAACAACTAACGTAGCATATATAAATTAATTTTAGTTTTCTACAAAGAGTTTACTCATTAATCATTAAAAATTAAAAAAAGTTTAATACGATTTCCCCCAATTACCCCAAGACCTATCTGTAGAAATCCTTAACATTCATCCAAACAATCCCTAAAAACCACACTCATCTTCTTTCTTTGTCCTCTATGTTTGCTACAACTTTATAGCCATTTTATGCATGTTTTTCTCTAATAGAAAATCAATTTCATAAGTAAAACAAATTCAAGCTCACCCTATTACCATAAGTCGGTTCCAATTCCATATTTGCACTACTTATTTTAAGCTTTTTGAACTCTATGCTTTGTCTCTTGACCGTCTCTCTTTTATCGTTGATGTATTTTGCCAAAACCTTACCCCTTTACTAATTATTGCAATTCCATTCTTCGTAAACTTTTCCAAAGCCTCACACTTGTTGATGCCTTCTATTAACACAAAATAATGCTTCATAATTCCTATAGAACGGAAGCAATCACTTGCTTTTTTTATGAAAGCTTGCGTTAGAGTCTTAGCTCATTTCAAGTCTTATCAGCTTTATTCTGATGTTTTGCAAAAAAAAGGTATATTGCTAATCACTATAAGAAAATTGTAAATTACCAATGAAAATTTGCTGACAGCAAAAATAAGTACACTATCAATGGAACATACTTTCCGTCAGTATAGTTGTCAGGAAAATAGATGCTTTGCCACAGAAAGAAAACTTTGTTAGTAAAGGACAAGGCGAAACTTTTGCCTATAGAAGTTAGCGACGAATCAGTGAAAGTCATCGTAAAAATAGACGTCAATAATTCCAGGAAAGAAATATCGATGAAATTTATCGAATAAACATGGATTAACCCTACAAATTAAATAAAAATAAATATTGAAAGAGTAAACATTTACCCGTGAAGGTTTTTTTATGTTATTGGATTCCTAAACTTTAAGTAATATTATACCATTAAGTAAGATTATACCATTCCGATAGTCAAATCATAAAATTAATAATAATAATAATAATAATTAATAAAGTAAATAAAGATTTTTGATAACATTATGTTATAACAAAAATGAGAGTATCTAAAAATATTACATCTAAATATGTTTACCGACGAAACGTTTGTTCTGTTGGTAAGTTCAACGGTGTTGGGTTGTTGTTTTAATTCGAAGGAAAACGACGTCGTTTGTTTAACTAAAAATGATGTCGTTTCTTTATAACATTTTAACACAGGTTGATCCCTCCTCGCACTTAATCTAGTCTGTGAAAAAATTCAAAAAGCCCCTCCCTCCAACCTTGTCATTGTCGTCTTCTGATGTTCTTCGATTATACACCGTAGTCGTCGTCACTTAATCTAGTTAGTCGTCCATCAGGGCTAGTAATTCCTCCTTTTCCACTTGGTTTTTCATTTTTCATCTTGTTGTTGTTAGGGAAGGTTTTGTTTTCAGTTTTGGTTGATTTCGCTTGTGTTTTATGCATCTATTTCAAGTGTTAGTGCTTCATTTTGCGTCTAAACGTGTTACTGTTGGTGAGGAATGCAAGGTACTAAAGTTTTTCTTAATAGTTAGGGATGAGTTTGTTATACCTATAAAGTGTTCGACGATAGGCTTAAAAGGATTAATTTGTTTTGTTTCAATATGGTAAGTTCAATAGAATTAGATACAGTGTGGATTCAAATACAATGTATATAGGATTCAGATACAATGTTTATACTTTTATAATAAATACATAATTAAACTAGCATATATATGGTTTCCTGAATCTTAATTGTTAACAATAACAGAAGGTCAAAACATATATTAGGAAAAAAAAAGTCGAAATGATGATTGTGAATCAAGTATAAGTTGATTAGTTTTAGAGCTAAAAGTAAATAAATGAGACAAATCATTTATGGCATGGAAAAACAAAGGATAGATATGAATTTGGCATGTTTACATTGTAGGTTTAGAATTATTTTATACTGTACATTAATTATAGTCTTACCTAGGAGTTGGGGATTGAAAATAAAAAAACAATACCTATAGTAGATATTAGGTCTTAAAATTAAATTGAAATGATAAAGTTACACCTTTCTTAGTTAGGTACTAAATTCCATACTTTACATCTCTCAAATTAGTTTGATTCTTCATTTATAGGAAACAATTCTAACTACCATGAATAAGTGTTTCTTCTATATTCATAGGTTTAATTTTAAAAATAAAAACTAGATGTGATATACTTCTAAAATGTGCGCTATGGCATTATGTTTAATATAAGGCCTATTATATGTAGGAGCATGATTCTTGCTTCTAAAATAATGTTGAGTCCTAGATGACTATGAATGAGATTGCATGCTACCTTATGTCTTTGCATAGAAATTATCACTATTCTTTTCCTGATAATAATAAGTTCTATGCCTAAATTTTAAACCATACATGAATGTATAAGACTTGCCTTTAGAGTAAGGACTAATGGATGAAGCATATGTATATGATTTACATGTATGCTTAGATATTAATGAACTATGTTTATTTTTCATCTTAGGCAAAGGTTATTCAATATGAAAATGTTTTCCTTTGATAAATGTAGTATTATAATTGGATGCGTGCCTATAATTATATTTAATCCCAAACCTATTATTGGAATGTTTTTGTGCTCTTAGCATGTTTTTTAGTTTCTCACTTTCTTGGTGAATTTAGACAATGAGTCTTTGAAAGAATTAGCCTCCTTCTTTAATGTCTTAATCTTATGTTTTAATTCACCTAAGTTATTATTGCTAATAATAGCCACACTCTTATATGATTTTATAATATAAAATTCAATCTTCATCATATCAATATCTGTTATGTACACATATAAATACTTTTGAGATTCTTTTTAGCCTAAAGTATAGTTATTCCTTTTTATACTTATAATCTCAAGACTTTAAACTAGTTCATATTTATGATCCCAAGACTTCCTTATTCTTTTCTTTCTCAACTTTACTTGAGCTACCTATAGCTTCTTCTTATTAGCCTCTTTAATTTAAGAGGGTCCCTTCTTCCTATTCTCATTGTTCTTATTTATCATGCTACTCACATTGGATGCCTTTTATGTCTTTATATGTGAATTATTGTTATTTTGCCTTTAATTTTATGTTGTTCATATTCTAGCAGGTCGTGTTTTTGTGTTAAAGAACGTTAAGAATAGTCTAACATCATTCTTCTTCTTTGTAGTTTACCATTGTCCGTCTATCAAAGTAAGTCGTTCAACTAAGTAATGTCTACAATGTGATCAATTTTGTGTTGTCTTTACAATTTTACATTTAACATCAGTTTTTAGGCTGAAGTTTAATAGCTAAGTATTTATGTATAGGCATTGTTTAAATTAAAACATAAAGACTTGACAAGCCATTGTGATTAGTTCAAGTCTTCATTTATAGGAAACAAAATGTAACTTTCATGAATAAGTGCTTGTTCTATATTCTTAGGTTTAATTTTAAAAATAAAAACTAGATGTGATATACTTCTAAAATGCAATCTATTAATTAGTTCTTGTTAAACATCACCTATAATTTGATTTAGAGTTAAATATCCAATCCATTAGAAGCTTTTTATACTTCCTATGTTCCTCACTTTTTCTTAAAAAATTGATCTATAAATCCATGAAAGTCACAGATCACATTGAAGTAAATCACTTATTAATATAGGAATCACGTAAAGTATACAAAATACACAAGAAGGGAGGGTTGAATTGTGTAATCTTTTCAAAATTGTTAATCTTTTGTGATTTCTTGAATATCTTTGCAACTATCAGATAAATACCAAAAATACTTTACTAAAAATTGATAAATATTGAAATTGCAAGTAACTTTATCTACTCGTCTAACAGCAAGAAAATTAAAGTATGAGAGTTAGAGAATAAACGCCACGATTTTATACTGGTTCACCCCAAACCTTGAGCTACGTCTAGTCTTCAGAGTTTATCTGAGATTTCACTGTACTTTTCAAATTTTACAAGAATTCTTTTTTCCCTTCCAGAGCCTCTTCAGGTCTCTTCAACAAAGTATTCTTTCTGCTATATTATCCTTTCTAGGCTATAGCCTTTTCTTTCTCGCTCTAAGAAAAGTATCTTGAGATTTACGTTATAGTAGGATTCGCTCTCTTGTTTCACACTTTGAATACAAAATTTTCTCTAAGTATTGTACAATCACAGTTTTCTCTCTTGTAAATAAAAATTATTTTAGTCTTCGACTAGGACTAGTATTTATAGCCTAAGTCTCTAGTGTCTTCTTGAAAACTGCTTCTTGAAATTTCAAGAGACCGTTATTTAGTTGAGTTCTGTAACTATCTCCAACTAACTAATTGTCTGACGTTCTAGAGTTTTTTTCTTTTTGTATTGTCTAATATTGTTGCTTCGTCTGTTGTTTTCGCTTCGTCTGTGATTTGCACTTCGTCTATTATTTTCACTTTGTTTATTGTTTGCGCTTTGTTTGTTATTTGCATTTCACTGTTGTTTGCGCTTCGTCTGTTGTTTGCTTCGTCCGTTATTTCACTTCGTCTGTGATTTGTGCTTCGTTTGTTGTTTTTGTTTCGTCTGTTGTTTGCGTTTCGTCTGTTATTTTTGCTTCATCTGTTATTTGCGCTACGTCTATTGTTTCTGCCTTTTCTGTTGTTTGCGCTTCATCTATTATTTCTGCTTCGTCTATTGTTTGCGTTTCGTCTGTTGTTTACACTTCGATTGTTGTGACGTGTATCATCTGTTGTTGACGTATCATCTGAGACGACTAAGTGTTATTTACATTTTTCTGCACACTTAACAAACTTATCAAAACAGTTAATATATTTCTAAGATTATTATTATTTGATTGTCACCAAAATTAATAAAAAAGAAGTCTACTTGACTTAACAATCTCCCCATTTTTAATGATAACAAATAATCATAACTTTAGAAAGATAAAATGATATTTAGATGAATAGATGAATAATATTTAGATAACTAACGAGATAAAAGATATAGGCATAAGAAATGTATACATGATATACAAAAAGATTTCTATCTTCTTTTCTTTCTATTGTCTTCTCTTCTTTCTATTTTCTTCTCTTCTCCCCCTATTTCTTATTAATCAAAAAATTCAATGAAGACACTTCATAATTTCCAAAAAACATATATTGCATGTCAGTAGGGATTGTGTTGAGGTCTTGTTCAATAGTAACCCATAGATATGCTACTTCCTCAAGAAGATCACCTACTGAGTCACTCAGGTCATCAACTTTAGTATGAATTTCCTCAATTTCTTTTGCTAAAACTTCCTAGATGTCCTTCTATTTGTGACTGACTTCCTTCCAATTCATGAATTGTTTTAAGAACTCCGAATTAATAGTAGAATCTTACTGTATTTCACTAGGTGGATGGAGGTTTTCAGCAAAGATGGTTCTGAAGGTAAAATGTCTAAATCTATGATTTTGATTGTGGCAGGTTTGAAGGTTTGTTTTCCTTCTAGAAGATCAAGATCATCAGGTCTAGGTAGTTTCAAAATTGATTGCCCAAGAAGATGTAATACATCTTTGACTGAAGGTATGAAACCTAAAGGTCAGAAATGCATGACCAAATGCACAAAGGTTTCTAAATTGAAATTGATACCTTCAACTATGATACTTCTGTACTGTCTTGCTTGCACTTTCCTAACTACCATGAAGTTTCATCTATGATTGAAACTCCAAATTTGCAAAATTGAGACAATTGATCTAGTGGATTGATGTGTTTTCTATGGTTTTTCAGAATCTTCACCAAAGGTAAGAACTTTTTGTTTCTTCTGTTCTTGTTGACGTTAAGTGTTAGAGTAGTGCCCTAAAGGCAATCGCCTTTAGCGCATTTTGTACAAAGTTGTGTACATACTTTATGAATAAAT
>JANZLF010000221.1:10887370-10898924 GCA_026546835.1 Erythroxylum foetidum | reverse complement strand
TATATTCTAGCCGAGGTAACTTTCGAAACACTTCTCAAATCAAAAGATGTTATGAATGTAATGATGAGGGGCATATAACTTCACATTGTCGAAAGAAAATTTTTTATGTGTATTGTAAGAAACCAGGACATATACTTCCTGATTGTCGCCGCCGTCCTGCCCAACGTGTCCGTCCTGGTGTATTTTCTGCCACTTCTTAGCCACACCAAACTACTACTCATGCTACTCTTGTACAACAATAATACACGCACGCTGCTTCAACTTTTGATCCACATCAACGGAATGATACGCATAAACCATACGCTGCTACTTCTTTTCTTCAAACGCAGGGCCAACCCACAGTTCATCAACATATTGCCTCTTCAACGCAAACTCCTATAACAAATTTTGATCCCACCTCGCTTACGAAATTGATTCAATAGTCAGTAGCAGCTGCTCTAAATTCATTAACCTTTCAATACCCAGTTAATAAAATTAATAATAATACTTCTGCTTGGATTATAGACTCAGCATGCTCTATCCATATGACAGGGGATATTGAATCTATGAGCAATACGATTCCTACAACTTCTCAACAACAGGTTATTACAGCCAATGGCCATAATCTTCCCGCTATGGGAATTAGTTCGGCAAAATTATTGTCAAATGTTTTATACGTGCCGAAACTTACAACTAATTTAATTTCTGTTGGGCAATTAGTTGAATATAATTGCATTGTAGCATTCTCTCCTGATGGTTGCATTGTGCAGAATCTGAGGACAAGAAAAGTGGTGGCAACGGGGCGTAAATCGGACGCTTATTCTTACTACAATTCGTAACACCTCAATCCTTTAAATGCTTTCTTACTGCTTCTGATAGAGACATTCAACATTCAAAGGATTTATTAAATTTATGGCATTTATGCCTTGGGCACCCTCACGCCAAAAGGCTCTCTTTTATGCTTAAAACTTGCTTGCATTCTCCGCCACATTTTAGTATGCTTAAATCTATATCTTGTGAAAATTGTGCTCTTTTGAAAAGTCATAAATTGCCATTTTCTGTAAGTAATACCGAATATTTCAAACCGTTTGATTTAATTCATAGCGACATTTGGGGTCCATCCCCTATATTGTCTCGTATTGGATTTAAATATTTTTTACTTTTTATAGACCATGCATCACAATACACATGGATATTTTTTCTTTGTCATAAATATGAGATAGGACGTTTTATAAAAGAATATTTTTCCTATGTCGCAACCCAATTTCAAAAAAAAAATTTAGATCGGACAATGGTGGTGAGTATATAAGTGATGAAATTCAACAATTTTCTCGACAAAATGGAACTATTTCTCAAACTACTTGTCCGTACACACCCGAACAAAATGGGGTGGTTGAACGAAAGAACTGACATATCCTTGAAATTGCCATTGTTTTGTTAAACACGGCACATATGCCTCATATCTTTTGGGTTGAAGCACTTTGAACCTCTATTTACTTAATAAATAGACAAGTGACAACCATTAATAATAATGATTCTCCTTTTTTTAAACTTTTTTCAAAGAAACCAAAGTATAATCATTTACGTGTTTTCGGCTGCATTTGTTTTGTCCATCTTCATCGTCACGAAAGAGATAAACTTTCTGCCAAAGTAGCAAAATGTATTTTCTTAGGTTATAATGATACGCAAAAAGGTTACCTTTGCTATGATCCTATTAAACGTTTTGTTCGTGTATCTCGACATGTCATATTTTTTGAACAAAATTTTTATTATCCGATTTCAAAAGATGACTCGCAACCTCGCTTTTGTTTACTACCCACCTTTTTTGAACATGATAACACTACGCCCATTGCGCCACCACCGTCTCCGCCTCCAATTAATACTAGTGATGGTATGATTTCTTCCATTGTTGCACCAAGTACTAACTTGACAGGAACTATCCAAGATCCCATCCCGATTCGACGCTCTCAACGTCATGTAGATCCTCCAACTCGTTACGGATACTCCCCAGGAGAATATGGTAAATCTTATGCCTTAGTAACTTCATTGCTAACAGTTACTGTTCCCACTTCTTTTAAACAGGCAAATGAACATGAATGCTGGCGTAAAGCTATGAAAGATGAGATGGCTGCACTTGAAGAAAACATGACTTGGAGCCTCCAAACAAAACCATACCTCCTTGATTGGCAGTAAATGGATATACACAATAAAATACAACGTTGATGGCACTCTGGATTGATACAAGGCAAGATTGATAGCTCAAGGCTACAAGCAAGACTATGGCCTGGATTATGATGAAACCTTTGCCCCAGTTGCTAAAATGCCAACTGTCCAAATAATTTTGTCTATTGCGGCAAAGCAGGGGTGGAAACTTCACCAAATGGATGTCAAAAATGCCTTCCTTCATGGTGACTTGCAAGAGGTGGTTTATATGAAACCACCTCCCGGATTCGCTCCATCAGATCCAAATTTGGTATGTCGCCTCCATAAGTCCTTATACGGCCTGAAACAGGCTCCACGGGCCTGGTTTAAAACATTCCGAAAAACTATTATTCAGGCTGGATTCCAACAAAGTAAATGTGACTACTCCATGTTCTTCAGACCATCTAAATACGGTATCACTATTTTGCTTATTTACGTCGATGACATTATTATAATTGGTAGTGATACAGATGGAATTTTTCATCTTAAAACTTTACTAAATACATCTTTCAAAATGAAAGACCTTGGACTATTAACATATTTTTCGGGTTTGGAAGTATGCTATTTGCAGGATGGAATCAAGCTATCTCAAAAGAAGTACACTGAAGAGCTTGTCAAACTCACCCCTATAACTGATTATAAGATGGCATATACTCCAATGCAACAAAATATTAAGTTCCATATAGAAGATGACACACCCCTGCCTGATGCCACTTTATATCGAAGACTTATTGGAAGTCTTATATATTTGACCATGACTCGACCCGACATTGCATATCCGGTCCAAGTCCTTAGCCAGTTCGTCAATAAACCTTGCCAACATCACTATAGTGCCGCTCTCCGCATCATTTGCTACATACGAACCACCATCAACCGCGAACTCTTCTTCTCATCCTCTTCTTCCATGATTTTATCGCTATGCTGATGCTAATTGGGCAAGTTATTCATCAACTCGTCGGTCTACCACAGGATGGTGCATGCTTCTAGGTACTTCTCTCATTTCTTGGAAATGCAAGAAACAAACAAAAGTATCAAAATCTTCAACTGAGGCCGAATATCGAGCAATGTCTGCAGCTTGTTCCGAAATTGTGTGGATTCGTCGCTTATTAGGAGAATTAAATCAACCTCTCTCACAGCCCACTATTCTTTACGGTGACAACACAAGCGTCATTCAAATCGCCACCAATCCCGTGCACCATGAAAATACTAAACACATCGAGGTTGATTGCCACTACATTCGTGAACAGGTTGAAGACAAAATTATCCAATTATCCTATATTTCTACACACGAACAAGTTGCCGACCTCCTTACCAAGGCTATGTCACGGAACCGTCATAATTTCTTAGTATCCAAACTTATGCTTCGTGACACGTAGCATTAGTTTGAGGGAGGGTATTAACGACAATATGGAAATATATCATTTCCACTCCTTGCAAATCTCCATCTCAACATCTTCTCATATTTGCCTCCAACGGCTTCTTACCATTCCAAACTTCTCATATTTATTGTCTTCCTCATTTCATGCAATCTTGTATTTATTTCCTTATCTTTAGTTATGTATATATAGTTTTTTTGTAAACAGCTCGTTAGGTGAATATATTCAAAAATTCAAACAATATTTTATATCTCTAGATTTACAGGAAGAGCTTGTCGGGGACGACAATTAATTTTCGGCAGATAAAATATGGAATGGAATTAGCTTTTGAGAATAAAAAAATTGCATTGAGAAAGGGCTGCTATTGATCAAATAAAGCTAGATCGAAGGTAAAATCATTCGCTACAAGCAATATTCTGGTTCAGAAGTACATCCATTTATTTTCTAAATTCTTCATAGTCACTTGGACGATGATGAGCGCCGTCAGTTCGGCCAAGTACTAAATATTGAAAAGAGTAGGTGCTTCGAACATGATCAAACCTCAGCTTTCATTAATGAAGTGGACCCACTGATATAATTTTACTCCATTCTTGTTATTTCACTTCACAAAGATATTTGGATGGGTTAAATCATTGTGTTTCCCTCACATGCCACTCATGTGCCACCCATGCCCGTAAGGTGTTGGAGGAAGAAAAAACAGAAACTGCATTTATTTCCTCAATGTTTTGTTTTCCCTGCTGCCTAGGCATGTTGAAGGGGAAGGATAAGATGGACCATGTTATTTAGAATTAAAAACCCCAAAGGAATTTTATCACTTATCATGCCTGCTTGACGAGCATTTTTCATACAGTACAATCGATCCTTCATTCCCATGTGGCTTGAAGCTTCATGTAAACATATACTATTTGTCAAGAAACAGAACAGCAGTTGCGTTGTAATTACAATGTGCCCTGCTTAATCCGGTGAGTGCTTATTCGGTGATTATGCACATAAATGTTGACATCTGGGTAGTTGGCTAGGTAGAAGTCCAATGGCATTGCTTTAATCTGCTGGACCCACAAGAATTTATTGCATTTGGGGAGGCACCTGATGGGCTTTATAATGTATAGGCCCACATCCTGCACTTTTTTAAGTCTTGGCATCTTGCAAATACTATCTTCTCCCAATATTATCATATTAATTCTATATAGATGCAGTACAAATTCGTACTTACGGTAACCCTTAATTCAACTTTAGTATCACTGAACTTCTAGTGCCGTCGCCCATTGGTGAACCAACAACCCAGTACGAGATGTTCTCAGAAATGATGGTACAAATGCTTCATTGAGACTTGAGAGAAGGGGTTTCATTGATGACAACTCCATTAAGCTGGTAAGCACTGAAGGTAGGCTTGCTCCCTTCGTCTTTGAAAGCCGTATGACAGACCATTTTGGTCGTTGAATATTTTGTCAGAAGTGTCCTTTTTGGTGTCTGAAGCTCCCGAATGCAACAAGGTCTATAACACGACGTAATTCAATCATAAGGTAGCGAGTTATTGCTCATGGACCCCCTATCCAGCTACTCTCAACTGGAAATGGAGCACAAATATTCTGAACTCATGTTTGGAAGTTGCATAGGTACGTCAAGATATGGTAGTCATAAGTCGCAATTGCTCTACGCTGCCAGCGGCATAGCTTCATTCGAGAGCCATAACTGTGCTAAGATAGCCATAGGAAATATGCATACTCTGCTGGGAAGTTGGAAGTAATGGACCAACCGTTGTAGCTTGTGACAGAGTTGATAGTAATATCCTAACTCGCCTGTTACATGTGTGAGTTTTGACGAGTGGATTTTAGAAAGCTGTGCTTTATAACTTTGAATGTAGGTTCCAATTAATCAAAGTTGTGCTTTATAACTTTGAATGTAGGTTCCAATTTATCTGATTATTTTTAATATCCCCTCACAGACTCAAAATGAGTTTTTAGTGATAATATCAGTAGTTTAATATAAAGATTAATCGAATTGTCCCTTAAATAATATGATCGTCTAAATTGAAAATCATTTTCATTGTATTTATTATATATTATTTTGAACAGTTTACATAACGATACGATTGTCATAAAGGAAGATAGTAGTTGGTAAATGTATAACCCACAAATTGGGGTTAGCACTCCAACCTAATAAGTTAAGAGGTAGTATTTAGTACTAGAGTAAAATACAACTGTTTATTATTTCTTCCTGTGTCAAGAAATTAATGAATCACGAAAAGAAATTAGTAGTAAAGTGTCAATTGGTAGGCTCACCAGACTAATCAACATCAAGATAATCTTTTGGAATAATAATCTTTTCTGTTACATCTGCATGTGGGTCTACCGGAAACAGACTCTCTACTATATAGAGATAAGGTTGCGTACTGTCAGACTTCCCTAGATCTCGCTTCACTGCAGAACTTCGGATTGGATGTGATGATGATGATAATGATGACATGAATGCCGAGAAAAATGAAGGGCAAGAATTAACGTACATTTAAGATAATATACGATCCGTAGGATAACATTGTAATGAGTGATACGTGGAGCATACATAAATTAACATTTTGGATTGTATGATCAATGTTAAGTGAGTATGAAATAAGACTGTCAATTAATTGATGACATAGAATTCCCTCACTAGGAAGAGTATTATCACTGGTAGAAAAATTTACATTAAATTCCACATAAATATGTAAAATTTTAGAATATGTGAAAATTGTTCAAGAAATAAATTTAGTAGCATACTTTGTTTATATTACATAATGTCCATATTGATCGGATGAGGCTTCAAGGCCAAAAAAGAAATTAAGAAGTCTTAGATCCTTTATATTAAATTGTTGATTAAGAAAACCTTTAACATCAATAATGCCTTGAAAATGACCACTATAATAATCATGTCATCCCTATAAAAGAAAAGTATAGTATATGCTCGGATGGTCTTACGAAGAAATAACGTATGATCATAAGGATTAGATTTGAAACTATGACAAGAGATAATGTTACTTTAAAAACCAAGCTCGTGGTACTTATTTAAGGTCATATAAAACCTTTCATAATTGAAAATTTTTATTAGGTAGATGATAGTCGGAAGGTGGTTGCATGTATATTTCTTCAAATAAATCACTCGTTAAAAAATGTATTATTAACATCCGTTTGAAACAAATTCCATTACTTTGCAGTGATAATGATTATAGGACTCTAAATAGAAGTAAAATGAGCTATTGAAGCAATAGTCTCTTTATAATCAATGTCGTATTTGTGTGTAAAGACTTTTGCATATCGTTTGATAATAGTATCTACATGCATGCATGATTCTTGAGTTTTACAAACCCATTTACAACAACCACCAAGTTGTCAAATGGTAAGTCAACTAAATTCCAAGTATATTGATCGTTAAGTATTTAAAACTCTTCTGCCATTATTTTTTATCATAAATGATTAGAATTAGTTTTGTGGAATATATAAGACCTATTAGATGTAACGGTATAACAATGGCAATTACAAATAAGAATTAGAAGGTTGACTTATGCAAATAAATTAACAAAATGTTTAAGTAAGTGAAATAAATAGAGTGAAAAAGAAATATAAGTAGAGTTTCAATAGGTTTCATGTTTGGAGGAAATTCTTTAGAATAGTTTACACTATAAAAGCTATCACCTATATAGATTTCATTATAAAAATAAAAAGGACTATGGACATTGGAGAGAAGACATGTAAACTTTATCAATTTAGAAGAGGAAATAATTAAGAATATTTTATGTTTTAAAAAAAGTAACATGACAAGAAATTAGTAAATATTTGGAAAAAAATCCCGACAATAATAACCCTTTTATTCAGTACCGTATGAGATTTATGGAGAGCAAAAGAGGCACTAAATGCTTTAAACGTATGTCATTACAAAGGATGATTATATAAATGCTCACACAGAAATGACTAGAAAAGAGTGTAATTGATTGTGTGGATAGTGGTAAGAACATCTTCCCCCTAAAAAGTTTCATGATAGGATAATAAGATCAAAAAGGTTTTAACTACAGTTAAAATGTGTTTGCATTTTCTGTCTACAAGCTCATTTTATAGTGACATTATAGAATAAAAATCCTCGAACTGTTGTTCCATTTTGGGATAATAATTGGATATTAGTAGCTTCATTATATTTCATGATATTATCAATGTGAAATGTTTTCATTTTACAAAAAAAAATTAAGTAGCAATAGTATTTACAAACTAAAAATATATGAAGGCAACTTAAATCCATTTCATACAAGATAAATACATATTAAACTAAAATAATCATTAACAAAAATCACAAAATAGCATGAGCTATCTGTAGAATTATGAGAAGTATGGTTATAAATATCATAATGAACTAATTCAAAGGAAATAAAAGAAATAAAAATACGATTAATAAAAGGTAAAGTATAATGTTTTGAAATTTGACATGAAATACAATTAACACAATTTGTTGTGACATGACTAAAATAATTGAAATTGATGATATCAACATATATTAAATATTGAGATTCTAAACAATTCCATAACTCTTGCAGTGTTAAATTGACAAAAGTATAGTTTCATAATATTGGCACATATGTTGCAAGACTAAATCAAGATCTGCTAGTGCTTGTTACCTTATTTCTCTATTTGGTTAATGAATTGTTTGCCATCTTTATTATATTTTATGGTGGATTTTGGAACCTTACTAGTTACAATACACCATAAAATTATACCTTTTAATAAGTAGCATATCTTTCGTTTTCATAACTAATAATTTAATCCATAAAAATGACATTAATTGGTATGAGAATATGTTAACAAGAATCTACAATGTAAATAAAATAATAAATTCGATATGATAATGTAAAAAACCAATAATTAGATGTGGAATTTGTATAAATGGATTGCAAGTTTGAGTTTAGAACAACAAAAACTTAAAAATTAGTCTAATTTGAAAAAGGATCAATTAAAATTATGATGAATTATTTTGATTTATGTTATTAATTGATAAAATTAACTCAAATCAAATAGATGAATTAATTAACTAAATAGGCCAATATAATACACTAAAAAGATGTGTTAATTAATGATTGGAGATATGTGTCAAATAATGATTAAGACATATGGAAACAAATAATTTGAGACATATTGAATAATGGCTGGGACACATTTCATATTGAGTATTTGACATGACAATATACTTTTAGAGAGATAACAAATTAAATAGTGTCTAACCCTTTTAGAATCTTTTTCAATTTAATGTTAAAAATTTTCACATCTTTTAAAACTTTTTTTTTGGGAAAAATAAAACTTGATTGAATTAATAGTGAACTTCAAAACAATTGGAGAATACTTTCCTATATCAAGAGTGAAGCAAAACGACGACGTGTGAGATACAATTACAACAAATTAAAACGACAACATCGTAAAAAGAGGAAATGCAAGAGTTACAGACCAAAATGAAGCAAAGAAGATAGCATATCAATTGAACAAACCATTGTCTTATTGTAAAAGGGGTGAATAGGTTAATATCTTATTGTTGTTGATATAATGTGTCTAACAAATGCTATGTAAATATTCATATATCAATCCACTAGTAAAATAATAAGATTTTGATCTAATTTGTACAAATTTTAGAAGGTGAGTCACTAAATTAAATTTTTTAAAATTTTACACTAAATTAGAAAATATCTCAAAGGATTTTATCTCCCTATGATACAAGTGAAGATGTTATCGAAACACATTTAGTTGTGTGACACTTTTATTGCATGGAGTGTTTGGGTTTGTTTGCAGGGTTTTCTATTGACATGTGAGGCATTTGCAATGGTTTTTGACAATGTGATTTATTTATTTTGTTAATTTTTAACTTAAAACATGATTTTATTATTAAAGCGATTAGAACATTTGCGATTAATCTATAATACTTTCAAGGTCCTTTTGTGGAACTCAATAGTCCACATTAAGCATTATGATAATAAGCATAACCACAAGCACTGCTATTAGAATGCTCCATGGGGCAAATTGAAATAACTACCACTTAATTGGTTCTAAGATTCATAATACAAACTAAAGTGGAAAATTTTGGCAATGCCAAGTCCAAGAGCTTATTGTACCCAAAGAAAAACTATCCAAGATGAATTGAGTTCAAAAAATGGATAATGTATTGAGCTTTTGTTATGTTTATTCATGGTAATTCATTCATACACATTAACCTCTCGCTTAATTTTGCAAAGTTTAGTGCCTTGTTTTATGCCTTATAGCCAATTAGTTTGGTTATAATTTAGTAACAATTATTTAAAGACATTATTTATCTTGTACATGTTTAGATATATATGATAAAGTCTATAAGATAATTATATATTACAAATGAAATTATAATTATGAGATTCATATTAAAATTATGTATTATCCCTAAAGTGTTATTAGTTATTATTTTATTAAGACTAGAAATTAATAAAATGCAAAAAGACTAGCACATATTTTGTTTCTTATGAAATAAGTAGTCAATCTTATAGGCTAAAATAGAAGACACTTAAACAAACATATGAGTGCTTGTTACAGAACAAGTTCATAGAAAATACCTAATATGAGAAATCCATTTGGAACATTACTTGTATGTATATGGAAATTCTCATTGTGATGATTATATAAGGAATCATTTGACTTAGGTCTAAAAAGTTATCATGTATAGGGATTTCTATATTTTGACGCTACTTGAGATCTCTAAAGTAATTAGGGAGAATGTTTCATTGTTCTTAATTAGTATTAATTTAAGAAACCCTTGGAATGACATTATGTAAATCGTTAACAAATGTTATTAATTGAATCGATAGCTAGCAGAGAATTAATATGATTGGACAAAAACATCATGCATGAAATGGCTAGTCAAAACTACTCTAACATTTCTAAATATTTGAATGGATATAATGTGTTGTTAGACATTAGTCTTGATTTATGATTATAAATTATCTAATTAAAGAATTAAAGATAAATTAAAAGGGGATTTAATTTATCTAATTAGGAGTTTTAATTTATCTAATTCTAATAATAATTTAGAATTATAATTCATAATCATTGCCAACATATTTGAAAACCTAATCGGTATCATAAAAAAATGAGTTAAAGAGAACAATGATATTTTAATCAAGTTGGACTTCATTGTAAAGATTGAGAAACGTTATGATTAAATATGAGATTTTGATAAATAAGTATCAATATGAGACATTATATCATATTTGGTCATAATTGAAATTTAATTAAAATTATTTGTAATTCTAATTAAAGTTTAATTGAAATTAGAATTTAATTTCAATTAAATTACCAAAATATCCTAATTTATTATAATTATACTTAAGCTCTAATGGAGCTAACACTTTTTGCTTAACCCTCTTTATAAGAGTTTCAAAGTTTTCTTCTTATTATGCAAGAACTGGGTTATCGGTACAGGCCCAACAACGGACACTCTTCTTCTTGAAATTTGATTCCTCTAATTGATCGCTTTTGCATCCGCTTCATGAGGTGGGCGGAGAACTAGTGAGATTCCTCCACCAATCCATTAAACAAAAGTTAATGGAGAATCATGAAACCAAGATCACACGCAGAAGGAGATGAACAGGCATTAAGTGAGTACCATATTAAAACTTAGCCAGTCGAGGAAGCAATTGGGAAATATGAGGGATGATGGTTTCCAATTGTAAGCATCCTTTTTTTCGCCAAGTAATTAGAGCTTATTCTCCGAGATGGTAGACAAATGGAGGGAATATATGTATGGTTTAGGAAAAACACTTCAAACTCTCGATATTAAGGTGTAAGCATCAGCCTAACTAAGTAAACACATTTAAATTTATCTACTAGCGTGAGGACGATGTTGGAAAAACGAAGGATGTCTCTGATTGTCTTTCCTCTTGATGAGAGTACTTGGTTGAAGGCTTAAAGCTTTGATTTTATGAAGTTTGGAGAGGAGAGATTTTCCAATTTCTCTTTGCATCGTCC
>JANZLF010000221.1:10860660-10883689 GCA_026546835.1 Erythroxylum foetidum | reverse complement strand
GACAGTGGACCAATTGCCTTTCTCATGACGAAGCTTCTTAGTGGCAACAATGGGAGTACGAACATTCATCTTTATACGAATTCACATATAGGAATTCCATGACCGGTGAAAATTATTCGGATCAGAAGAAACAAACTCTCCCAAGAAATTACCAAGCCTCTCAAGAATAACCTCAAACCGAAGGCTAAAAACCAATCCGTGTATCTGAACTCATATCAACACATGAGATAAAGAAACGTCAGCTGGTCGTTGATTCTCCCCCACCCGATTTAGTATAAGCAGGTTGTTCAAAAAAGTACAGGGAGACATGTCCAAAGTACGCTCAACGTCAACATTAAGGTAAAACCGAAACAGATAAAGACCTTCAGTCTCCTCAGTAATAGTAACGCCCATGAATGGTTGCCAAAAGGAAGCCAAAGTTTGTTTCATGGCTTGAAAATTGATTACTTTTTCTGATATAAATCGACCAACCAAGCAGAAAGAGTAATCAATTTGTTGGGGAGCCACCAGTTCACTGGTAAAGACCAAGCCCTCATCTTGATCCCCCTCAATAGATAAGTGAATCATCTCGATAGAAGCAGCATCATCCTCCGCCATTAGAAAAGAACTGAGAGCTCACGATCAGAGCGATCAGAAATAGGCTTGCATAGAGCAAAGACGAAAGCTCTCATATAGAGAGAAAAAAACCGCACTATACGTCCATCATGTCTTCCACCATGTTCAATGTCTTTATTTAAACACACTTAAACTTTCAATGTCCTTCTTTAAACATACTTCAATTTTTTTTATTGACTTCTTACATTTATTCAATCTTGGAAAAGATTTCATTTTTTTCTCCTATTTGAATTGATTTTTTAATGTTTTTAATTTTTAACCCATTAAAAAAATAAAAAATTCCTAAAAATTTTTTGAACCTCTTTTCTCTTTCTTCTACATATACTTTGATTTATTGTGTCAATAGTATAAGTCAACTCTCCTTTATTATTATATCTTTTTTTGGTTGTGGTGATTGAAGTTAAATCTTATATTAACAAACAGACACAAAAGATGCAAGAATCACAAGAAAAGTTAAGAGATATTTTTGTTTTTCAAAATTTTATCTTTTCATTTCAGCTCCATTCTTTAGTTCATTATTTTGGGACTTATTTTTTTTCTAGTTATTATTGTGATTATTTTTGTGCAGAGCAAACAAAATATTTTTCCTTATATTTTCAGGTTAAAATTATAATGTAGAATATGGAATCATAAAAAAGATTTAATAAACTTAATATCCTCTAATTGTAGTAAGCCTGATCCAGTATAAAATTATTTTTGTTGTTCTCAACATCTAATGGTAATAAATTATATGCTTTGCAATAGAATATTTAAAAAGATAGGAATTTATAAAATAAAAGAACATCTTGTTGTATTAAAGGTAATATTACTTCTTGTAAAAAAAAGTACCATTTGGTGTATATAAGAGGATTGAAAATTATTTGAAGAAATAAGAAAAAAAAGAAAGAGGCTTATAATATACCTTTTGAAGACGATAAAGCTAAACAAGTATTAGATAAAGGAAAAATGGGAAGCTACTATTGACATATATTTTTATTTTCCTCCAAGAAATATTCCTAGTTCTCATCTTAGTCTAAAAACTATTTTAGTTGATAAGGATATTGTTTTGTGATGTAAATGAGTATGAGCTACAGGATTTGATCATTTATGTATTCCTTTAAATGCTTTAAATTCACCTTTTTTTAAATAAATAATAGATGCTATAACAACGGTAACTCCAAGATTTAAGGTACTTTTTTATTATGAGATTCATGTGCTTTTGCTTCAAGATTTTAAAAAAGAATATCAATTGATTGTGGATATATATAAATCTAGTTAAAAATCAATTAGATGCATTATTATGACAAATAGGTGGACTGAAAAAAGACAAAGAACATTGATAAAATTTTTAGTATATTATAATATTGGAACAACTTTTATCAAGTCTGTTAATACTTCAGATATGGTAAAAGGTACACATGCTTTATCTAAATTATTTTATGAAATTGTCTAATAGGTTGAACCAAATAATATTGGGCATTTTGTTATAGATAATGCAACTAATTGTGTATCAGTTGAGTACTTGTCACAATCAAAGTATAAACATATTTATGAGTCTCACTTCACATGCATCTAAGATCATAATTTTCGTATATAATTATAATACATTTTTGTCTTGGTTAAGAAAGCAAGAAGATTATAATGAATTTATGCGTTTTGCTACTACTGAGCTTACAACTATATTTATTACTTTGAAAAGTATCTGCGATCATAAACAATTACTTCAAAATTTAATGACAACAAGTAAAAAATTTTCAAGTCATAAGTTATTAAAGAGTGTGAAAGGAAAAAAAAAAGTTTATTTTATTATTCTAGATAATAAACTTGGGATGTCTACTTGATCATTGTGAAGATTTTGGCTCCACGAATAAGGTTGTTAAGCATATTGTCGACTCAAATGAGAAGTCATCTTTGAGGTATATATATGATAGTATGTATATAACTCACAAAATAATTATGAATCTTTTTAAAATGAATGAGAGACTATATAAGTCTTATACAAATATTCTTAATCAACGAGGGGATAAGCATCTTAATCAAAAGATCCATTTAGCAACATATTTTCTCAATCCTTATTGCTTATATAGGAAAAATGCATATACAAACAACATTATGGGTGATCTCTTCGATGTGACTGAATGCAAAGATAATTTCTGTATTGAAGAGCAATCAAAGGTGATAAATAAAATTAGATTACATCGTGAAGGTTTAGGGAGTTTTGCTATACCATCTACAAAGAGAAAACTTAAAATGTAAAATGATCAGCTTGGTAAGTTTTTATACTTTTATTTCATCTATTACTTGTCAATAATATATATATATATATATATATATTAGTTCTCACAACTATTAATTTAAAATGCAGATGACTAATGAGGATTATTTGGTGAACGTTATCTAACATTGAAAAATTTGCTATTAAATTACTCAGCCAAATAGCTTATGCATTAGGTTGTGAAAGTAATTAGAACATTTTTAAACGTATTTATACAAAGAAACAAAATCTTTTAGAACATCAAACACTTAGTAACCTTGTTTACATTACTTATAATATAAGATTAAAAAATAGGTATTTTATTGATTTTTTATTTTTTATTAATCTTATTTTTGTTATTGACTTTATAATTTCTTTATTATGTATTCAATAGTAAAAAGAGAATGCATGATTAAGTTGATATTAATTGTATTGTCCATAATAATTTTTGGATTGAAAAATAAGAATCATATTTTAATCTTGATTGTAATAAACTTGAAAATGCGATTTACAAAAAAAATAAATTTATTACAACAAATGAATTGAGTATATTTATCGATGGTAAGTTAATATCTTATTTTAATCATATTTAACATTAAAAGTATAATGTATTATAAATTTACAATAGATAATAGTTTAATACATTACTAATTTATAATTTAGTTAAATAGCGTTTGAAAAAGTGAAACTTTAACCTATTTCAAAAATACATTTTATTATTATCATTGTTATTCTAAGTTCTATGATATATTCATATTTAGCTTGAATTATTACATTTGTTTTATTATTAGTTGATGTATTTTTTATTTCAAAAAATTATTTTTATTTATTTTTATAATTTTTACTCTTACATATTATATACTAATTTTACGTGTAAAGTTGGTCCAAGTCCAACGGCTGTCGAAGTTTGCAAAGAAGCGACCCCGCTCTCTGTATACAAAATCCTTCAGGTTTTTTAGGATAGGGTGCGCAGATTTTCATTTCAGCCATGGCGCTGAAATTGTTTCCTATCCCATCCCCAGTCTTTGCGCCACTGCCCAACCTCCAACCGATGCCGTCTTACGTCTCCCAACGTCCGACCACCGAGGTCCGATTCTCCCGGTGGCACAATGCCAATGCAGAGAAATTCGAACTGCGCCGGAGAGCCCAGCAAGAAATCGAAGATGACATCCGACGCCACCGCCGATTCGACGCAGTAGATAACATCGTCGACAAGTACGAGCCCACCGTAACGACGACGGCCACCGATACCTTCAAATCCACGGGAACACCATCGTCTCCGTCAAAGCCTTCAATTCCGGGCAAAAAATCCAAATACTCCAAACCTGAAACCCATCCCGCGTTTCGAAAATTCTCGAGAATTACGAAATTACCGCAACCGAAGGTCAAGGAACAAGAAATCGATAGAAAAGCTGATATCAAGATTAGTGAAGACGGTCTCTCGTATGTCATCGACGGCGCGCCGTTTGAGTTCAAGTACAGTTACACAGAGGCACCAAAGGTGAGACCTTTGAAGCTGAGAGGGCCAGCGTTTGCGCCTTTCGGACCCACCACAATGCCCCGGCCGTGGACGGGTAGGGCTCCATTGCCGGCGAGCAAGAAGTTGTTGAAAGAATTTGATTCTTTTCGGTTGCCGCCACCGAATAAAAAGGGGGTTAAACCGGTTCAGTCTCCTGGTCCTTATTTGCCCGGGTCTGGTCCGAGGTACGCGAAGACGAGGGAGGAGATATTGGGCGAACCTTTGACGGCGGAGGAGGTTAAGGAGTTGGTTGATGGGTGCTTGAAGTCCAACCGGCAATTGAATATGGGTATGTATGCTTTAGCCTTCATTTTGTTACTGCTTTTGTTGGGTTTTTAATTCCTAGTTCTTTTAATTGGGAAATGTGCTTGATTTGTGAAGTTAAGTGGAACTGGCATGTTCTGTTGGTTGAGGAGTTCCATGAATCAGTTAATGCTGGAAGTGAATCCGTAGATTGCTGCTGGCTTTTCTTCTATTGTGTGGTTGATGTCGTTATGTATATATATGGTAGAGATTGTAATTTGCGCGCCGGATTCCTGGATTCCTGGCTGTCTCTGGTTGGGGGAGCCTGGAATGTTGAGCTTGTTTAGTTTTATTCTTCGGGCAATCTCTTGCATCTAATATAATTCTGCTGTGGTGCCTTGTTTTGTGGTGATGAGACTCACTAAAATTTTGTGTCTTGATTCATTTTGCAGGTAGAGATGGTTTCACTCATAACATGTTGGATAATATTCATGCTCATTGGAAAAGGAGGAGAGTGTGTAAGATTAAGTGCAAAGGTGTATGTACTGTTGATATGGATAATGTCTGCCAGCAGTTAGAGGTGGGTTTCTATCTATCATACTGAGTTGTGATTCATTTTTCATTTTCATATGTTATGCTAAGCTTGACGATACCAAGTGTTGTTGAGTTTGTAATTTGTATAATTTAACTCCTATAATCTTGTATTCGGCTATTGGAGTAATTATTACATGCAACTTACACTGCACCCTTTATGTTTAATGTAATCAATTTCGCTTTTGTACTTGCATTTGACAGGAAAAAACTGGTGGGAAAGTCATTTACAGGAAAGGAGGAGTTATGTACCTTTTCCGAGGCAGAAATTACAACTATAAATATCGACCCCGCTTTCCTCTTATGCTGTGGAAACCTATCACACCCGTTTATCCTAGATTGATTCAACGTGCTCCAGAGGGTCTGTCCCTGGAAGAGGCAGCTCAAATGAGAAAGAAGGGGCGTAAACTGATACCAATATGCAAATTAGGTCACTTTCAGCAATCTATTCCCCTATTTAATGTAGAGGAAGAGAGTTTAAATTCTATTTATTGCGTTTATAATCACATCATTGATGTTTAAGTCCTTTGTTTGTGTTGCAGGGAAAAATGGAGTATACTGTAATCTAGTGAAACATGTAAAAGAGGCATTTGATGAATGTGAATTAGTCAGGATAAATTGTCAGGGAATGAATCCAGGTGATTACCGGAAGATCGGTGCAAAACTCAAGGTCTATTGGATTTTTTTGTTACAATTTATTGCATTTGTTCAATGTTGTACTAAAGATAGCATTCTTAGTTCGTATTGTTTTCCTCGGCAGGAACTTGTTCCGTGTGTTCTCATTTCATTTGAACGTGAGCACATACTTATGTGGAGGGGAAGGGATTGGAAGTCCTCCTTTTCAAGACCAGTAAACGAATCTGATGAAATAGTTAGATCTTTCATTGATGATCCTGCTTCTGAAGGACATCGTCAAGAAATCAAAGAAACTGAAATAGTTACAGTCGAGAATGCAAATTCCCTGACATTCACTAATAATATTACACCATTTGGCTCTGAAGAACATGAAGAGTTTATGTCTGCCGTCAAAAGAGATGAGATTTGTACAGCTTCAGAAGCTCACTCATCCACAGGGGCGATCAATGAAATAAAAAATACATTGGAAAATGCTGGCAGTTCCGCTGTTAATGCGTCTAAAGCTATGAATGCTCATGATGAACCAACATTGGAAGATAAATCTTTGGCACAATCTGCTGCCTTAGTGGAATTGAACACTGCCCTAGAGAGTGTTGGGAGCAAAGAAAATCTCCATGATATTTCTGGAGTCTCGCGCAATGTTGATGAACCAGAACATGAAAACTTGCCCCAAGTAGAGAGATTGCTACTGCTATTGAAACAGGCCGTCGAAAATGGAGATGCTCTAGCGTTAGTTGATGAAAATTTGGACGCTGACGTCGTTTATGAAAGTGCAGTCACCTTTGGTAGGTCTGCTCCCCCCGGGCCTGTGTTTAGGCATCAGCCTAAGAAGATAATTATTCAAAAGTGCGAGCAGCAAGAAGGTGGAGTTTTGAAGGTTGAAGAAATTGAGACTGTTTCCAAGAAATTGAATATCAATAGGAAGCTTAATGTTTCGAGGAAATTGGACAAAATTAGGAAGGTTGACGTGGGTGAACATTTTGTAGACGCAGTACCACAAGGAAGCCTAAATGTAGATGAACTTGCTAAACTACTGACCTAAATATTTGCAGACTCATGTACATACCATTTCTTTACAATAAAACGCTGTTAATATGGTGAGATGCAATGGTGGTGATTTCATATTAGTTCATTAGCTTTCAATATGCTCATGATTTAGTTACGAAGTCTTTTTGGTAATACGTCTTAGGTAGATGTTCGACTTATATTGATATCGGGTCTTAGTACACGAGAATTGCTAGAATTCGGAAAAGGTAGTTGTCCGTGTGTGATTCGAGTGTTCTTGATTGGAAACAGACATTTATTGAAATAAACCTTGTGGAATCACGTCTTGAACAAGAAACAGAACACTAATATAAACTCCTACTCTGGCTCTCTCCCAAAAAAAAATAAAAAATTCTAATTACCCTGTTGCGATTCTGGTTCTGGATTCTTATCATCCTTGACTATGTTCTTCCAGAACCAATGGTTTTCAAAGAGTTCATGTATCTCCTCGATTGGAACTTGCTTTGTTTCTGGGAGGAGGAAATAGACGAAAGCACTCATGATAATAATCAAACCCGCAAACAGCAAGAAAATTCCCCATCTCAGGTGACATAGTGCTGCAAGGAAACATTGTGCTATCAAAGCTGTGAAGATCATGTTGACACAGACCACCAAACTGAGGCCAGCCGACCGAGTCTCCAGAGGAAAGACCTCACTTGGAACCAGCCACCCCAGAGGTCCCCATGATCTGCCATAAGCTAAGACGAAGATACAAACGATGATGACAAGGAACAAGCCAAGTTCCTTTGAAAGTGGCACCCCTTTTCCAAACTTCAAAGCCAATGTCACTGCCACGGCTATCTGCAAATTGGAATAACCATCTATATTAGTAAACATAACGTTAGTCGGATCCAGAGTGTTCATGCAATAAAAAAGACTTGGCGCAGTTACCATGACAAAGATCATTTCAGCCCCAGCTTCCAGGAAGAAAGCTCGCCTGCCAAATTTGTCAACAAAAGACATTGACATGAGCGCCCCCACAACGAGCGCGCCGTTGGTAATGGTGGATGAAATTAAGGAAACGTTGTTGCTGAATCCTAAGCTCTGGAAAATGACTGGCGCATAGAAGAGTATGGAATTGTTTCCAGTAAGCTGTTGAAATGCAGGGATTCCCAATCCTCCAATAATCAACTGGGCCCTATACTTCCTCCTCAGAAGATTGGCAAATGGGTGCTTAACAGCCTTAGCTGCGTTGCTTGCTTCAATGAGATCACTAAGCTCAGCGTCAACATTTTTGGTCCCTCTAACTTTCTCCAGAATTTTTCTTCCTTCATCTATGTAACCTCTTTCTACAAGACTGTTTGGAGTCTCTGGAAGGAAGACGCCTCCAACAAACATCACTAACGCAGGCAATGTGGCCAACCCCAAAGATAATCTCCATCCCCATGGATGGATCTTTTCTGTTGCATAATTTACGAAGTTTGCTACCAGAATTCCCAAGCAAGTTGTCAGTTGAAACAGTTGGTTTATTGCTCCTCGGACTTTAGCCGGGGACATTTCGGAGAGGTACACTGGAACTGACTGCAATCAACGTATCATTGCAATATCAACA
The DNA here is from genome assembly GCA_026546835.1 of Erythroxylum foetidum. NCBI lineage: Eukaryota > Viridiplantae > Streptophyta > Magnoliopsida > Malpighiales > Erythroxylaceae > Erythroxylum > Erythroxylum foetidum. The sequence continues at coordinate 10,875,256 of JANZLF010000221.1, read as the reverse complement.
ACTACGAAACCAGTCACCAAAACGTCAAACAACTGTATAATGGACTTACTTGGTTACCAAATCCAATGCCAGCACCAAGCAAGCATCGTCCAATAATTAGCATTGCAATATTCTTTGCGAAAGCGTTGACGACACCTCCTGCAAAAAAGCTAGTTGCACCAACCAGGATGCTAGCTCTCCTCCCACGAGTTCTGGTAACATAGGAGGCCACAAATGTAGAAACAAGAGCCGCAAAGTAAAGCGAGGACGTGAACAGTGTGAGGATCTGATCATCATATTTACAGTAATCTGTCTCCTGTAGATGGGCATTCTTCCTATTATAAATATGGGGAAAAAATTCCTTCAAGAAATCGTCCATGGAAGTCACTCCACCTGAAACAAGAACAGGCCATGTCATACATGCCAAGTCGGTTCGGTTAATAGAAAGATTTGAGGACATGATCTTTTTTTAAAATAAACCAAATCAATAGGAACCAAATTAATTACGACTTTCATTCTGAAAAGTTGTTGCCTGGTAGTATCATTTGTTCATGTGAAGGTCATCCAACATGTACACTTTCAGTTCATAATTTCTTGTTCTTATTTTCAATCAGATGCCACAATTATAATGCAAAATCTGTAGCAACCAATTGCAAAGCTTTATAAACTTGAGAAACTGACCTGAAACTCCAAGATCATACCCAAAAAGCGAACCTCCCATGGATCCAACAATACAAGAAAAGATGAAGTAAGCAGTAATGTTATACTCATAAAGATGAGTCCTTTTGGGGTCGGATGCATCTACGAAACCTCCACCTGCCATTGCTTCGAAATCTGTGTTATTTCCTTACCCCTCTCCAAGTTGAACCAAGCTTTGAGTCCCAAAAGTTAAAATCACCAGTAATGTGCTGGTAAATTGAAGCAGAAATTAACGAACAATTCCCGATGAAAAGCAAAAGTGCACGAGACCTCTTATATCGATCAAATGCGTGTCATCACATTAAACATATATCCTGAGGTGTGACAAAACTACATGAAACAAAGAGTTCTACAGTTCCAGCTATTTGTTCTCATCACATATATAAAGATCCAATGCATACAGCGAAAATCTATCCGAGTTTTTCTCTCAAATATTAACAATAGGATAAGTTTGACAACTAATAATTTTATCTCTGTCATATCTTATTATAGATCAACGATTTGCATATCTATTTTTTTGGGTAAAAATCTATCTAGTTATCTTGAATGGAAACAAGTTTCCTATCGTATCGGTTTCCTGAATCCTGATCACATCGGAGTATAATCTCATCATTAAATGTATACAGATGACTGCTTTTCTACTTTATAACTATATATGTATGGGATTTCTCTTCTAAGAAAACGATAAGATTATGGTTTTTATTTTGTCACTTTCTATATGACAGCTGAAATTCATAAACTAAGCGACAATTGTTTCGAAAGTAGCTGACGTTGAATAAATGCTCGTCTTAGCATAGTTAATTTTTTTTGGAGCCCTGTTTTCGGATAACAAGTAGTCTTAATGAACTTGAAAAGAAGGTTCCGATGAATAAAGTGCATAAAAAATAAGATTATGGTTTTTAATGTCTTACCACATGGATGTACGCATGGAATAAGGCCTAAATAATAATAATAATGTCATTTATATTTTTAAAGAAAAAGTTTATTAATTTTAATTTTTTTTCGAAAATTGACTTCTAAAAATGCAAATGGGAGAAATCCCATTTCCTAAAAACAGTCGTCAGCTAGGGGGGATATAATGTAGATAGAATATAGAAGATGAGATGAGGAAAATATACATGGAACGAAACATACTAATATTAAATCAACTTTGGTAAAAGAATTACAATGGCGAGCGCCCTATTTCCATAGGCCAGGCCCAGTCAAATTACTTTTACAAAAAAAGAAAAATAGCACCTCATACCAAGCGTAGAAGTCTACAAGACACAATCAACAAGAAAATAGAACCTCACCCATTTACACATTTACCTATATAAAAATGTATAAAGGTTAAAATTGAACAAGATGTTGAATTTTAGACTTTTATTCTCTCCATTGAATTGGTTAGCCACTACCTGAAAACTTCACGTCCCTAGCAAATTCAGTATGCAAATCTGTTCAGAACTCGTATCTCTGGAGTTCACTCTCACTGATGAGAGAACAGTTCCACAAGGCAAAAAGTTGGAGCACCCCCATCTTTGATTCATCTACCAATCTTCAAGCCATTCAGGAACGTTGAGATCAACATCCTGACAAGGGGAAGCTAAAGGAGTTGTGCAGTCCTCAGGATGAAATGTTGCCAAATGTTGGTTAACACGAGAGACTATTTCTTGAGGAACAGGAGAGCTTCTATCTCTAATTCCTTTCCAGTCAACACCAGTAAACCAAGGGTGACATTTTACAGAATCAGGACCTAAGCATCCTAGCCTTTTCTGTTCATCAACTTCAAGTAACTGACCAGTTTATACACATGCAAAAGAATAAAGAATAACAAGTCAGCATATGCGGAAACTTTCTAAAAGTAAAAGTTGACATACTAGTTACGACACCTTGTTTATAAGATCTGCAGCTTCAGGACTGAAAGTAGAGGGAATTGTCAGATGTCCTCCCGCGATCTTTGCATTAGTATCAAGCTCACTCTCTCTCCATGGACCAAATGGCATTTCACCTTCTAGCATAAAATAGATCAAGACACCCAATGCCCACCTACATATTTTTCAACATAATTAGATTCTTCAGACACCTAGGCCATACTTCTGATGAAGAAAATAAATAACTATAATTACCAAGGGAAGACAAATTTTGGATATTAGACTAAAGCAAACCACAATTTTAAGGCATATCAGATTGGTTTGTTTACAGTGCCAGTGAAGTGACAATTACGTAATACTATAAGCCTGCTTACAGCTTGCAAAACTAAATTAATCCTTCCCCAAAACATATCATATACATATATATGTATCCTATTGATATTATTTTCCTATATTTCTAATATAAGAAATAACCACAATAATTAATATAAGAAAAAAGTCCTAATTCTCATACATATACAAAACTAAGAATAATAAAAAGAAACATGCATTCATAATAAGTGAATTTAATTTTAAAAAAATTAATATATTTAAGATACACTAATATAAGTCTAAATACAAAAGAAAAATTATTTAATACATTCTTTCTTGTATCTTTATTACTTATAAAATAAATTGTAGATGATTTTAAAAAGTCATTCTTTTTAATGTATAGATAATTATTATTCCATTTAGGAGAAACTTTAGTTTTTTCAATTAATCCTAGGAACTTTCTACGAATTATAATTCAGACCGGTATTTAATCAATATTTTGGTTATCGATTGGGCAATACCAAAACCTGGTACAAAGCTCTTCTTTAGTTTTTTTTTATTTTACTGGTACAACCGATATTGCCTGATATGGTAAAATATTTTATTCATTGGCACTCACCCATTAGACATTAATTAAAAATTAATGTTAAAACAAAGAGAGGAAGCACAAGTTTTGAAAGCAATAAACCCTTCCTTTGGTGGAGATGAATTAATCTTCTGTAACACTTGAGCAAGACAACATGATTCCCATATTGATGTTGGGTAATTGTGTCAAAGAAACTAGAATATTCACATAATTAGTTTGTATCTAGACAACAGGCAAAAAATATACTTTTAACCTTAAAATTTTCACCAAAATACAAATCAGACCCTATCATTTTGAAATGTTTAAAATAACTTTTAATATTTGAAAAATGTTCAAATTAAATCCTTAATGAACGAAAATTTGAACAAAATTAAGTTGTCCATTATATATCATATCAACGTGATATAAATTTATTATTTTTTTATTAATAGCGTGGGTCTCATCATGTAGCATGCACGTGGCATAATAGATCCACTTTTTAAATAATCTTAAATTAATTTTAAGTTTTTCTAATTCTTTTTATATTTAACTATATTACAATTGAACTAATAAACATAAATTAACCTACATAATCTTATTTAATCACAATTCACTTAAATTCAATCGAAAACCCCTAATTAACCCATCTTACAATCTACTGCTGCTGCACCTTCACCGCCACTCCCATCTCTACCATCGATCCAGTTGCTCCTGCCATTGATGTTCCTTCCAACACATCCCTAACACTGCCACTTCTCATATATGGGTTTCAAACAGCAACAACCATAATAGTAAGGTGAACGCCACAATGTTTCGTTTATCCAACATGTTTCATGAGAACTGAATCTCTAATTCATATTCTTTGCTTATCTTATTTGCCATAAAAAATACCATCCAACTTTAAACCCTAAATGCAAGCTGTTATTCACTTCTATTTAGAACCAACCTGTATAACTCTTCTCGGACACTACCAAGTCGATCTCTACAATTCCAATCTCTTCAAGGAAAAGAACAAAAGAGAGTGTTAAACCCAAAACCAACCTGTATAACTCTTCTCTGACACTACCAAGTCGATCTCTACAATTCCAATCTCTTCAAGGAAAAGAACAAAAGAGAGTGTTAAACCCACTGTTAAGATGGTTTACAAAAGAAAAGGTAATAAAGGCTTGAAGCTGTCTGTGGATAGGCCGAAATCGACTCAATAGAACCTGGCTTGAATAATTTACATAAGGGTATTGGGCTGGTTCTTTAGTTGTTTATGTGTTGGTCTATTTCTCTGACACTACCAAGTCGATCTCTACAATTCCAATCTCTTCAAGGATAAGAACAAAAGAGAGAGTGTTAAACCCACTGTTAAGATGGTTTACAAAAGCAAAGATAATAAAGGCTTGAAGCTGTCTGTGGATAGGCTGAAATCGACTCAATAAAGCCTGTCTTGAATAATTTACATAAGGATATTGGGCTGGTTCTTTAGTTGTTTATGTGTTGGTCTATTTTTTTACATTTCTGTGTGAGAGATCTGTGTGACGTTTCTGTCACTTAGCAGGTTATGGTAAAGGAATGGAGGGGGAGTTGGATGTAACAGAATGAGAATAGGAGTATATAGAGGGACTGATAAGATAGAACGAGTTAAGATTTTAGGTGACAGCTTTGTCAGGGAGAAAATGCAGCCTCTCCAATTGCTGTTGGGTCCTTATTTCGTACTATTTTCTAGCTGATATCAATATTACTATCCCTGTCCAACCTTCATTTCCCCAGTTCCTACTTCCCTCTTTATCTTCCCTAAATATTTTGTGCGTACAGCTTGGTTGTATCAAAAGCAATCACTAACAAATAATTTATGTCTTAACTCTGGCAGCGGACAAGAGAAAGAAAGCAAACTCTAAACTCTCTCTCTGCCTCTCAGTTTCTATAGTTTCTTATACAAGAACAGTTAAAAAGTTTTTCTCTTTGAGCAGACCATTCATAAAGTACAAATATAATGTATTGAAGTTATTGACTCAATCGACAAGCACAAAAAAAAGCTTGTGAATTAAACAGAACGCATAAAAGAGTCAAGCTTTGAGTTTAATGGACGCAAGTCAATGTGCCATTTCTAAACTCAACCACGCGATACTGTTAGATGGCACATAACAGATGGGGACTTAACTCCATCCAATTTTTTGTCTACTCAAGGTCCAATTTAAACATTTTGTAAACATTAAGGTTTATTTGAACGCTCCAAAACATTAGGGTCTCACTTGTATTTTGATAAAAATCTTAGGGTTAAAAATACACTTTTTGCCCATACCATAAGTGATAGCACATAACCAACTACCTTCAACTATAATACTAGTGGAAAATATACAATTGCTTCTTGTTATGGCCTTAACTCCCCAGTTCCCAGTTTATATGGATAAGGATGTCAATTTCTTAGCAGCTAAGGATCCACTAGACTTCCAATGCTCTATAAGCAACTATTCATATGAATGACAAGTAAAATTTAGTTGAACAAGACAGATGTAGTACCAGTCAGCAGTGAGATCATGTCCCTTGCCCCGGATTATTTCTGGAGCTAATGAATCTGCCATTCCACAAATTGTGAAAGTCCTCTCTCCGGACAATTCCTTGCTGAACCTGAAGTCCACTAGCTACAGAAGAATAAATAAAAATTGAGCAAACTATCATGCATAGGCAACATGCATGGAGAACTTTGTGTATAAAGACAAGTAAATCGCATGTTAAACTATATACTATGCTAGGATCCCACTAATTTGGACTTCCATAAACATGAAATCGAAGCAGAACCAACCTGTATGCGTCCAGTTTGATCCAACATCAAAACATCAGGAGACACACCCCTATAAAGAACCTCATTCTGAAATCAAAATAAATAAACAGATAGAGAGATTAACTTGGAATGCAAATGTAAAAAGTAAAGGTGGGAAAGGAGACATGTATAAACATAAACCTTGTGTAAATCTTCTAATGCAACAACCACACAAGTAGCACAAAACCTTGCAGATAGTTCATCAAGTGCTGCATGAAGTATTGATGCCAAAGGACAAGCAATGCACGCATTTAGCAATATGCCTGCATATGTTTCATCAGCACAACTACATAGAACCTGTGGCACACAAGCTGAGGGGCTCATGTTCTTCATCAGATTTTTCTCCCTCAAGACTTGTGCCTCCTTTCCCAGGCTCTTGATCTTCTGCTTGGAGAACCTTTTCAGACTAAGCAAATTTCCTAAAACCAAAAAAATTAGTATTTGTTATCATTTGCATAGAATATGATAGAATCGATCTACGCCAGCAATACGTATGTACATATTATAAAGATACTAATCAATCAATAAAATATCATCCGCGCGCTATGCCAACAAGTAGGGAGGAGTTGGTCAGAGGAACAAAAGTCACTTAAATAATGAGACCAACCGGAGTCCCTCAGATATACAAGCCCAATCTCACTGCAGTCCGTAGAATATAAACAGCCCCTCCACTCCTGTAAACAAATTTTATCCACTTAAATGAGAAATAATCACCTTTACAATTACGCAAGATAGTCAATACAAGAGTGTGCTCCTAACCAATTCAGAGAAGTGAACTTTTAAAGGAGTTGAAATACTAGTACTTTCAGCATATTCCTTGGAAAGATCTGTTGAAGCCCTTGACCTGAATAAATTTGAAATGGTGACAGACATGAGATGCGATTTCGCAAAGCAAAATCGTAATATCAGTTAGTGCTAATATTCAAAAAGTTAAAACTTCCAAGGGGGAACTTGTAGGCATGAGAAATAGTCACCCACTGTGTCATAATTGGTCCCCAGTAGATCAAAAGATAAGTTCAAAAGGTTACTGGAAAAATTCCTCATGTAGAAGATAATACCATACTTTTCATCATCCAGTGAAAGCTTTGTCAGGGGCCCAACAACTGAATCAAACTTCTCCTTAGTTAAGACGGAACATATGCAGTGACCAACAGCAATTGCTCTCATGGAACCAATATGTTCACCTAGTAGTGCCCATTCACCAAAATAGCTTCCTTCTGTCTTGTCCAACAAAAGCCTCTCACCATGTAGATTATGGTCATCATTCTCACTATTGGACTTCAAACTTCCAGCATTTGGTCTACTCAACAGCTCAGCATCAAAAGTAATCTTCACTTGTCCCTTCTGAACTATATATAATGCAGAGATTCCATCATTCTGCAAAAGGCATCCAGTGGGATAAAGCAGAAAACAATAATAAAAGAATCAGATTCTTTTAGCAACCAAAATTACCTCATCAATAATTATCTGTCCATCTTCAAAGGAGACTTCAGAGAGCGAATCTGCAATGTGACTCAACTGCAAGATTGTCAATCTTGAAAGAAGATCCACAGAGCGCAGCAGTCTCAGGGATTGCAAATTAGAAAATTCAGACATCAAAATTCCTCGAAAGTCCTCTCTTTTCAATGCCCACAGTGTTCCATTTGTTACAGCACGAACAGATGCCTGGAGTGGTTTATTATACCTATATTTCATACATCAACATGAAAAAGAACATCTTCACGAGTTTTTTCATCATCAGTAATAGTGAATTATAACAAGGTGGTAGTGGAAAGAAGGCGCTAAAACCATGTCCAATAACACTAAGCAACCACGCATCCCTCTTAAAATGAAGTGCTAGTAAAAACTTTCAAAATGTCAATTAGAAATACCGTTGGCGTCTTCAATTAACAAAATGTATTAAAAGGGTTGACTGAATGGTAACAAATTTATTATCTCTACACAGAATTAAGAAAACAGAGAATTGAATGCCATATAATTTCATCAAGTCTCATTCATCTACACTGGGGGAACCATGCACACTTTACTCTCAACTGGCAAGCGCTAAATCATTGCAAATGTACATAATACTTTAAAATCATATCAGCATATCATTCTAGTGATTTAATACTAATTGTTTAAGTACCTTTCCAATTAATAGTTTAACGTGAAGCACAATTCAAAATTAAATATATCACTTGGAGGATTTCTTTAACAATTTGAAGGAGCATAAATATACTGAGAGTGTGGCTTACATCAGTGCCAATTCTCCAAAGGATGATAACTTCTCCGCTGTGTAGCGTTGAAAAACCCTAGGCACCTCTCCATTTTTACCTTCCTACAACAGAACAGAAACTCCAGTAAGCAACCAAGCTTTTGTCCTCAGGGGGGAATGAGAGCACAAATGACAACTTAAGAGAGTAACATAAATTCAAACCTGAGTTGCCAAGACTTCAAACTCTCCATTGCCAACCACATAAAAGCAATCACCTTCACCACCCTGCCAATTGTGATCATCAGTACACAACCAGAATTGCAGTGAGATATCCACCTATTAACAGAAGCAGTTTTGTTTTCTGCATATGATATTTATGTCCAGTAGTGAGTTTTCATTATGTGAACATAATATAAGTGGTACATTCCTACCTTACGAGGCTTTACATGCATAGAAAGTACACGAAGGAAAAAAAAAAAGAAGACTAGCAATTCTACCACCCATTGATCTGCAAATGAAAAGTTGTGTTGACCACCTACATGCCTCAAATGCAGAAGTTGATCTCAGTTCATGAACCAAGCCTATTGCCAACCAGTGAGGAAGTAGACCAGTAAAGTTAGAAATGGAAAATGAAAGATGAACTAACCTGCTTAACAACAATTTCTCCCGGCTGGACATCAACTCTTTGCATACAATCCAACAAAACATGACACTGAGTGTCAGTAAGCTTTCTGAAGAGGAAATGGTCATGCAAAGCCCTTTCAATGTGTGCCTGAAGAATATAAGAAGCAAAATTTTGGTACAAAAGAAAGGGTCTACAAATATTGAGTGCAGTGAAGATTGTTGATACATTTCTCAGCAAACAAGTTTTGGTTCTTTAATAACAAGGATGCAAACTACAAAATTCTAAGCAGTAGCTTTATGCATCAATGCAGAAATCAAAATGTAAATCATCATCTTTGAAATACATTTGTTTGGTTGCAAAAATATGATAAGACTTTTTCTGAAAATATTGCCTAATGAGAAGGCAAAAAGTATGTAAGAGAGTTTTTACTTCTTCTTCCCAAGTTTTCCTATGGGCTGGAGATGGAGGAACCCAAAGTTGCCCTTTCTCTAGCGAATTTTCGAGAGCTCGAAGACGTGCCCTTGATAAATCATGCCTTGTGCGATGGCTCTTGGGGTTCCAGTAAGACATTGAAGGAGATTCTGATCCTGTCATTTCTACAACTTGAGGAGTAGGAGATGGTAAGACAGCACTTACACTTGTTAAAGGTCCATCAGAACTCTGACAATAAGAATCAAAAGAAGAAAAGTTTGCCAATCAGTTAGTTGGATCAAAGGGATCATGAAGAAACTATACTAGGAAAAATTAAATTGAAAAAAGCAACTCCTCCACTTACATCGGTTAGACCATTAATATGAACAACAATCACAGTGATATCATCTGTCCGAGTTTCATACTGAAGCCAAAGTCGATAAGATTCAGCAACAATTGCAGCACACGCATCACGTGGATCTTTGTATTTTGCAACCTAGAATGATAAAACAAGCATGCATAGTGATAATATTTCCTGAGAAACTAAAGTAGGAGGACATAGAGGACAGGAAGATTGGCGAAATAGTGAGATATTGAAATGCAAAGTATTGCATCAGGATGACACATTGACTATATCTTCTATGGAAAAGTTTGTTTTTCGTTCTTTCCCAAATGTTATTCAGTAATTATGGGTTTCTGCTAGTTGTTTCAACCTTCAGAAAAAAAAAGATTTACCGATGAGCAATTGATGGTGACCTCTCGAGGTATTGTAAGACAAAAATCAAGGAAAAACCTAGACAGCAACGACCACTTTGCATATATTACCATTTTGTTTAATTAATTTCATTGCACATAGCTTTTCAATGACACCAATTCCAATCATCACTAAATGTAAAATCAGTTACTACAACTTCAATAATAGAAACACTTATATTCTTATACGTGGAAAATAAGTTGAAGAAAGAGATACCTTACCATGTCAACCACGGTTTGGCTAGAAAGAAACTCGAAGACTCCATCACTGGCAAGCACAAAGAAAGGATGTTGTGCAGTGAGATCCAAAACAGAAAATTCAGGATTGGCCACGACCCCAATCGTCTTGGCAATCGAATCCCCAATACTCCTAGTAAACGCAGTCCCAGGGAACATCCCATTTGGGACCCACAATCTCGGAGGATCACCATCATCACTCTCCTCGGTTCCCCAACACTGCACTTCTGGATTTTTCAGCCCCTCTATCTGATCCAACGTCAGCACTCTAGCCCCACACAGCTTCACTCTCTCCAACTCATCAGTCCTATATGGCGTCTGATCTATCGACAAATCAACGGCCACGATCTCCTCTCCTCTCCTCTCCCCAATCACCGCCCTAGAGTCGCCGCAATTCGAAACGTATATCGTACGTCCACGGACCAGAACCGTAATCGCCGTCGTCCCGCTCATGGAATCGTCCAAACTGTCAGCGTGAAGTTGCGAGTCGGTGGTCAAAAACGCGGAGTGACAGGCTTCCACAGCATCGACCTTAAACTTGTTGCTTCTCAACAGATTCTCGCACAGCTTTCGCTTGACGAATTGGGAACATTGCGCTCCTAATTCTCCATGTCCATCGAAGACGCCGAAGAAGTGATCGTTGGAGCTGGTGCCGAACGGTGAGTGGATGCAGAAGCTGTCCTGATTGGCCTTGTCCAAGGCATCGGGATAGTAGCCTCGTTGAGAGAGGTAAGAGTACTTCAACTCATAGTTACCGGATGGGATTCTGATTGTTCTAGAACCTTCCGGAGGGAGGAACTGAGATGAGACTCTGGAGAGTCGGGTAATGCCGGGTTCGTAGTCGCGGTTGTGGGTTTGTTCTCGTTCGGGTTCTGGTTCTGGTTCTGGTTCGGTTGGAGAGAAAACGGGAGCGTCGGTTTGGCGGCACGGGTCGTGGTGCTGTCTGATTTTGGGGTCTCTGGGGACACAAACCTCGCCTATACAGGCTCGAGAGTAGACGCAACCCATCAGTCAGTCAATGCATAGCATAGGGACTTACTGCAATAAACAACTCAGTTACGAATTCTGGTTTGCTTTTTTTCCAGGAGATCTGCCCCCGTTTTCTTGTCCATCTCATTCTCAAGCGTGGATGAGAGACGAACCGTTGGTATGTATGACTATGAAACGCTCTAGAAGAAAAACGGAAACAGTCAGCAGCATGATCCAAAAGATGTCCGTGGAGCACGCGAGTTGCGGATTGAAATCTGGATAACGTAGTGTGACCTTTTGCCCACCATCTTCCAAACGCGCTTCTCACCCTGTCATTCGCGTATACGACATAACTCGTGGTTTAACTTTTGAACATGCATTGAATCTCTGCTTTTTATTCCAAACGACGGTTTGATCAGCACACCAGAAAAATCACGGCGATGGCCAATATTTAGGTCGTGTTTACATTATCCTTTAGCTGACGTATGTTCTCTAAATAATTAAAAGAAACAAATTAGCTAATGGTTGGATTGGAACTCTTACGTCAATTTTTAAAAAAGAAAAACGAAGTTTTAACGATCAATTCCCAAGATTGGAATCGGAATCGGAATCAACTATGAAGACATGATTCGAGATGAAAGTTATGATTGCGACCACTCGTACTCACAGTGAGTTGCAACTGCAACAACTGCTACTTATTGGGTTTGCTAAAAATCCCTGAAAACTCCATGTGTTAAAAAGGCTTAACGTAAATCCCGTGACAAGTTAATGTATGAAGATTTTAACCTACAATATGCTCGATCCTTTTACGAAAACTAAACTTAATGTCAAAATGAGTTTTAAAAAATAATATTCAAGAACATGTAATTAAAAAACTAAATTCAAGATTCATAACAACAAAAAAAAACTTATTTGCAGCAATAAATAGGAATTTACTTCAATAGGATATTTAAGTTAATATATATGTGATGACGAATAAGCAATGTATTTAATATCGTACCGTTCCGGAACGCTCGACCGGAACGGTCGAAAATATTTCGGGTCGAAAATCCGGTGAGTACTGGCCGATTTCTGTCGGTATCGGCCGGTACCGTCATTACCGCAAATTTCGGGACTGTTCCACAAGAAAAAATTATGTAGGGACCAATTTGCAAATTAAAAAGTTTCAACCCTAAATTAATTAACCTACCCGGTCCCCGCCACGACTCGACTCTCACCTCACTCTCTCATCGTCTTCTTCTCTCCACACCGACGCTCCCTCTCTCTTCGTCTCTGATTTCCGTCGGCTTGCCTGGCCTCCTGCCTCGCCTCTGGCCTGCCTCGCCGCCTGCCTCGCCTCGCCTCGCCTCCGGCCTTCAACCTTCGTCCACGCCCGAAGACGTCCGCTGCACACCTTCTTCGCCTCACCGTGACCACACATCGTACGTCGTCTTCTCCTCCTCGCGCACACCGTCCGGCCTTCTCGCGCAGACCACACATCGTCTTCTCTCCGTCTTCGTCCTCCTCGCGCTCACCATCTGGCGTTCTCCACCGCAGTACCGCACACCATCAGGCATTCCGGCCTTCTCCTTCTTCCATCGGTGAAGACCGATTGATATTTAAATTTTGTTTAATTTTTCATGGCATTTTGATTGTTTGATTGTGTTGGTTGTTGATTATGGTGGATTTGAGGTGAAAAAATGGTATTATTGTGTTGGATTTGGGGAAAGTTTGGTAGTGGCTTTCGGTGGAGAGTGGGCACTGTCACCGAATGGATTTGGGCAAAAATAGGGAAGTAGATTTCGGTTGTATTGAAAATTGTCAGGGTTTGGAGATGTTGTTTTCAGTAAGAGTTAGTAATTTTTGTGATGTGTTTTGTGAGTTATTAAATTTAATCCGAAAGTAGAAGATTGAAATTGGATTTTGGAAATAAATTTTAGCAAATTGTATTATGGACTATTTTGTAATTTTTAAAAAATTTAGGGACTATTTTATAAATTTTAAAAATATCCCGAAACGGTACCCGGTACCGACCGGTTCCGGTACAGTTCCGTTCCAGAGCTCAATCCAGTACCAAGTCCGGTACGGTATTCATAACATTGCGAATAAGATACGATTTTTTTTACTTGAAGATAAAACAAGATAATATATATGTGATGGCGAATAAGATATGATTTTTTTTACTTAAAGATAAAACAAGATGCTCAATGTATAAATAGTGTTAAATTTTTTTTAAAAAAAGAAAAACAAAATGGAAAATGAAAATGTTAAAATATAGAGATGTAAGCATTAAATTATTTTTATATAAAAATAATTCATGATTTAATACATTGAATTTTTATACATAAATGACCCATGTTTCTAAAATAAGAAAATTACAAATTTTGCTTGTATTAAAATCAGCAATAAGTACCTATATAAAAATTTTAAAAGGTCTTATTTAATTTATTGTAATTTTATTTTTTATTTTCATAATTGAATTAAGAAATAGGCTTATTGGATTTTTAATTTCTTTTTATTTTTTATTTATAAAAATGATAAATTTTTATTATTTGTATTGATAGCTTAAAATAAATTAGTCCATTTGGCTAAAAGAAATAGTAGTGCAATAAATGTTTAGTTAAGGAGTTTGTGAGCAACAAAAAATCAAGTACGTCGAAGAAATATGTTGAATTTGGGGAAGTTTAGGACATGGAAGTTGAGGAAATGGTGGGAGGTAGTTAACAAATGCATAGCTAAATTTTTTGGAAGTTAAGAAGTTACTTAATGCCAATATGGAAGTTAAGGATATAGTAACAGGTGGTTAGTTGTGTAACACCTCACTCCTGTAAGACCCGGACCTGACATCGATGGTGATATCCGAATCCGCGCCCTGCGAGGATGGGATGATACATCACTCAGTTAAAACACAGTACAAGAATTTTGTTTTGAAACAATCATACACTTACATATATGTATGTTGCGGAAAAATAGTTTACATAACCAATCTGGTAGATACAATGACCACGAGGGTCCTCATATAAAAATACACAATAACATATAAGCAAAGTCTTCACTCTAATGCAGACGCAACTGATCCCAACCCCAACTGGCACTCCACGATCACTATACGCTCGTTACCTGACGGAGTATTCTTCTGAGTCCTGAAAAACAATCACAAATTTGAATGAGTTTTTGCAAACTCAATGAGTGACCATCATCGATGGTCCACTTA
>JANZLF010000221.1:10831527-10844269 GCA_026546835.1 Erythroxylum foetidum | reverse complement strand
CTTGATTCTTGCTTCTTGAATCTTGTTTCTTGAATCTTTAAAAGAAACGGTTATTCAGTTGAGTTCTGTAACTAACTAGAACTGACTCCTTCGTCTTCTTTTTGAATTCCGCATCTTCTCTTCTCCGTCTGTATTTTATCGTCTGTGTTTCTGCGTCTGCGTCTGCTTTTACTATTTCGCATCTGCGTCTACTTTCTATTTCACGTCTTCGTCTGCGTCTGCTTTGCTTAGCGTCTTTGTCTGCGTCTGCTTTGCTTAGCATCTTCGTCTGCGTTGCTTTGTCTGTACGACTTCGTCTGTGTGACTTCGTTTGTGTGACTTCGTCTGTGTTACTTCGTCTATATGGCTTCGTCTGTCTGACTTCATCAGTGTGACTTTGTTTTATTTGTTCTTTTTGTTATACATCAAAATTATATCTAAGTAAAGTCATTTGGACTTAACATTAATGTGGGTAAATACTTTATAACAAATAAGGCCTTAAGTTTAAATAAGCAAAATACAACATCAAGCATAACTTAATGTGGGTAAATAATTCTTTCATATTGGCGTCAAGATTCTTCTTAAGTAATAAATAACTTGATTATGACTAGCCTCATTACTCTGAGGCAATAGACATCTAATAGATTTTTCTGCATAAAAAATATACAACTTTAGCGAAATTCCTTTTCTAATGGGCATTAGTACTAGAGGTTTAGTTAGGTATTCCTTGATACTATTGAATTTGCCTAATGCCTTTTCTCCCAATGGAATATTTTAGAATTATTCAACTTTAACAAGTCTAAAAATTTATTTTTCCTATCTGATTAGCAACAAGTCTATTATGTAGTTCACATGGCCTAGAAACCTTTAAAGCTCTATCTTATTCTAAGGTAGTTTTGCTTTATTTTTATCTAATTCAATTTGTTTATTATGAACTAAAAACCCCAAGAAGTTCCTTACTTTCACTCCAAATACACACTTTAGAGGATTCAACTTCAATTTGTGTCTTCTCATACAATAAAAGGCTTCTTGCAAATCTTGGATATGATTTGTACTTTTTGTTGACTTCACAACAATGTCATCTATGTAAACTTCCAAAATATGCCCTACTAAATCATGGAAAATGGCATTAATGGATCTCTAGTAGGTAGTTCATGCATTTTTTAAACTAAAAGGTGCTACAACCCACTCAAATGTTCCTATTGACTTTTGACATCTAAAAGTTATTTTAGGAATATCATTTTTTGCTAAATTTGTTTTGTTATAACTAGAAAAAATAGTCCATACAAGAGAACAAAGAATGTCCAACCATTGCATCTATTAAATAATTTGCAATTAAGATCATATATACATCCATAGGGATAGCTACATTTAAATATGTAAATACTGCACAATTTTTTTATTTTTCCATTCTTCTTAACTACTGGAATAATGTTAGCCAACCATTTAGTATATCTAATTGGTCTAATAAATCATCCTTACATAATTTTTCAACTTCTTATTTAATCTTCAGCTTAACTTCTTTGGACCACCAACTAGGAGATTAATAGTGAGGGCACAATTGTGGCTTCATGGGATGTTTGTGTTCAACTAATTTTTTACTCAATCCTGGCATATAGTATAGTCCAAAGTGAAATCGTTTTCAAATTCTTTCAAGAGTTCCGCTAGTTCAATCTTTATCTTTGAATCTAAAATTTTGTTAATAAAGACTCCACATAATTCTTATAAATTTCCTAGATTTACTTCTTCTAATGATTCTTGGTTTTGGCTCCCACATTCATCAAACTTCTCAGGCGAAGATTTCATCTCTTAGACACCATTTCCACATTACCAAATCTATTTATTTCTTTAGAATTCTCTAAGATTTATTGTAATAGTCCAGATCACCCGCTCGTAGATATTGTCTGCTTTAGACCTTGACCCAGCCAAGCCCTTATGATTTTGCTTTTCATGAGAACTTCCTAGGAGATCACTCATCCTAGTACTACTATTGCCTTAGCACATTTAGTCTCAGAGTTTTGAAGGGATCCGGTGCATTAGGACATAGAAAAACGTGTCTATAAGGGAGAGATATCTGTATTCTTATAAGGCGTACTTCGTTCCCCTCTCCAACAAACATGGGATCTCATACTCTCCATCCACCTTTAGGTCTTGCCCTCTTTGGGGCCCAGCCTAGTTGGCACAATAGTTCGAATATTGGCTCTAATACCACTTGTAACAACCTAGTTCACCTGCCCACAGATATTGTCCGCTTTGGACCTTAGCCTAATTAAGACCTCACGGTTTTGCTTTTCCTGAGAACTTCCCAGGAGGTCACCCATCTTGGTACTACTCTGACCCTAACACATTTAACTTTGGAGTTTTGATAGGATTCGGTGCATTGGGGCATATAAACACATTTGTAAGGGAGAGGTATCTGTACCCTTATAAGGTGTACTTCATTGCCCTCTCCAACCGATGTGGGATCTCATGTTCTTCACCCCCTTTGGGGCCCTGCCCTCTTTAGGGCCCAACCTAGCTGGCACAACGGTTCAGATAGCGACTCTGATACTACTTATAATAGCCCAGATTAACCACTCACATATATTGTCCGCTTTGGGCCTTAGCCTAGCCAAGCCCTCATGGTTTTGCTTTTCTTGAGAACTTTCCAAGAGGTCACCCATCCTAATACTACTCTTGCCCTAACACATTTAACCTCAAAGTTTCGATGAGATTCGATGCATTAGGGCATGAAAAATGCGTCTGTAAGGGAAAGATATTTGTATCCTTATAAGGCGTACTTCGTTCTCCTCTCTAACTAATGTGGGATCTAACATTTATTGTACTCAATATTTGATCTATGTGATTGCAGTTACTGCTCTTTCTTTTTGTGAGAATTCATTAATTAGATTCCTCTATAATAGGAACCTTCATCAGCCTAGGAGAAAAAATAATGGTTGTTATTTTTACAAATCTTTCTACCTTAGTTTTCATATTTTCTTTCTTCCTTTTAACTAGATAACTTCTAAATTTGTACCGACTTTACATAATCCTTGTAGAATTTTGCCTCCATCACATCAACTTTAGTATGGAATGGCTATGAATCAACCTAAATGATTTCTAGTTCATCTTCATTCCATAAAAGTAAAAAAATGATGGAGAGATGATGGATTGCAATAATTGGAGCAGATCTAAGCTCGTCTTGATAGGACTTGCTAGCTTGCATGCGTGTCAAAAGTAAAGAAATCAGTTAATAAATTCTTTTCTCCCATTGTAATATTTACAAAGAGAATTCCTCAAGCTCTAGTAGTTTCATCATTGAATGTAGCAAAAAATATTTCAGTTGGGATTATGTTTAAATTTTATTTGCCTAAAGCTATCATTATTTTAGTTGATATAATGTTTACTATCGACCTGTTATCGACTAAAACCCTTGAAGTTGGTCTCTTAATAATATAGGCCTTAATATATAACAATTTTATATTTTATGTCATAACATCAACTAGTTTTTCTAACACACCTTTTCTAAAATTCCTAGTACTATTGACAATACTAACAACATACATTCTCCTCTTTTAAGAGGGGTTTCCATCTTCTTTACATAAGATTTGCCGAATGAAGTTGGGGATTTTATGAAAGAAACAATATATGAAACTTAAATAGGAATTTCTCCAATCGTAATGAATTCATAGGAATCCTCATCTTAGCTCTCAAAGCAAGATAATTCCTATGAAATCTAAGATTATCTTTGTCTTATCTCATTTTTCACTAGTGACTTCTACCCTTCCCTTTTTATTGTTAGTATTTATAGTATTTTCTTCAGAGAAAGCAGGTTTTATAGGGATAACTTTCTTGAAGTTGACCCCTTCAGCAATGCTTGCTTAATTTTCATGATCTTGACAATAAACTTTTATTGCTAAAGTTATCTTTCTTTTCGAGTTAAGGGTATCAAAGTCTTAAGGTGTCTAACTTACTACTAATCTTAGGATGGCCGCACTCGTGGTGACACTACAAATCTAAGTTATCTACGTTGAAAACTCATAAATTTCTAACTTTTGTTGCATTTTGAGAATTCATTGACCCCATTCCTAAAGTTGTTATTATGCTTACGAGCAAAAACACATGTTCTTTAATTCAATGATGTTGCTAATGCTAAATAATCTTTCATAATTGTCAACTTCTTTTTGACATCTAACAACTAGTGATGGTAAATATGACTCAGCTCAGTCCAGCCTAGCTTTGGCCTAAGTTAACTAGGTGATGGGCCACGAGCTGACCATTCGATGCTGATGTTAATGCTAAATAATGTTTCATAATTTTCAACTTCTTTTTGACATCTAGCAATTGAGGATGACAAATATGGCCCAGCCAGCCTGACTTGATTTTGGCGCAAGTTGACCAGTGATGGGCCACGGGCTGATCAAACTGTGGCCTAACCTGACCCATTGTCATCCCTACTAACAATAGATGTAAGTCAAATTCAGTGGTATTAACGGTTCCCATTAGTGAAAGTAGGTCTTCATCTAGTATAGTCTGATCAGCCTCAATAAATAACATAATTCCCTTATTGATCTAGTTTTAAACCACATTCTTAAACCTCCAACATAAATTTGTTAAGTGGCTCAAAGTATTATGATATTTGTAGTTGTTTCTACCTTTGATTTCTTCTTTTGTAGGAATTTGATGCTCTAATAGCAAGTTTATGAATTTTTCTTACAACAAATAGTCAAAGATCTCTTCTATTTTTGAGCTGTTAAAGGTGTACTAAACTTGGATAGATAGAGACTGCATTTTTATGAATTCTAGGGATTTACACTCCAAAGAGGGACAAGCACAAATTCCAGGGATGTTGAATTTAGTTACTACTAAATTGTAAGAATTTGTCTCAATATTATAAATGCCTATTGAATTCTTTGTGGTGACCTTCTTTCTTAAGAAGGAAATCACAAACTTCTATGCCTTGTAATTTTGTGAATTCCATAAACTGGCAACCAAAGTCTTTGAATTTGAATTTCTTTTGCTATTTAATATCTAACCCTCTTTAAGCTAGCTTCACATATTCATATTCTAGAAGTGTAATGTAGTACTCCACTCTCACAAGACATGTATCCGGCATCCTGAGTGATATCTGAGTATGTACCCCACAAAGGTGGCAAGCTAGAATAGTCAACAATCGAACTCATTACAATTTTTTTCAAATCAATGCACGCATATGTAGAAATAAATAATCAAATTGGGCCCACTTTATTCATAAACTTTTTCAATCACAAGGGTTACAATCATTTCACAAATCATTTGAATTTCATTAGTCATTAGGGCCCATTACAGATACAAAACACTTAAATTCATAATTGTTATTACATTAAAAAATCATTTACAAACCTTTCCACTTTGGAAAGTTATTACATACAAAAACATTCAAATACACATTGTACAATAATTGCGGAAGACTAAATTTTTTACAAAAGTAAGAAAATACAAATGCAGATATGAACTGATCTCGACCTCTATCTCTTACTTAAGTGCAATGGGTATACTCCTGTTTACCTAACGGGTTACTCTTTTGAGTATGAAAAATATTACAAATTTTGGGTGAGTTTTGCAAATTCAGTGAATGACCATTCTCGATGGCTCACTCAATCACATAACACATTCAAACATATAATCACATAATTTATATCACTGTATCAGTTCCTTAAGTTGTGTCACCTACATTTCACATTCATTTAACTCATATTTAACAATATGAATTCATTCAAGCAATTTATTTCAACCATTTAAATCATACATATCAATCATCAAACATGAAACATGCATATTAAATGTTTATGTAATGCTTATGAGACTCACTTTTGTTTATTACTTTGTTGTAACCAAGTGCTTATAACTGTCCCGTATCTATTGTGGATACTAGGCTTATTGATAATTGTCCCGTATCTGTTGGAGATACCAAGCTCAGTTTACATAGTAAGCCTTTGGTTCTTATACACTTTTTGAGCTTTAAGCTCTTTTTCACAATCTGAGCTTTAAAATCTTTTTCGGTGACTACTTCGGTCACAACTACCTTTATGTTTCATGCATTCATGTAATGGAATGCATCACATTCATATATTTTCAATCAGTCACTTATTTCCACTTTACACATGTCATTGGATCTTAGTCTGGCATTCAATATTTAAGTTAAGTATCACTTATTTCTTCCAATTCACATTCAATGAGCACTTCTATTATCATTTATGAATATATCAAACTCCTCGAACATTCAATGTGCGGAATCAGAACAATCCCATTTCATAATCATTCAATCAATAGTACTTAAAGGAAACAATCAGGAAAGTAAAAACATCTAGGTCGACTCACAGTACGCTCCAGATTAACATTAGCTTCTATGGATCTAGAAACGTAAAATGCAGACATTTATCCGACACATCCAAATTATGCAATACACACGTTGCATACACATTAATAATTGCAAAATTACAAGTATTCATTTATGCACAAATGTGTATATGGAATGTCATGCTCAATGACAATCCCCGGTATATTATCAAATTTCATAACTTAAGCACATTCTCATTTTTAGCATTATTTGATCTCATAATATCAAAATCTTATTCACTTTTACTTGATACCCTTTACTCATCTCCTTGAATCAAAACTACAATCATATGAACATCCTTCATTCCCATTATATTCATGCCTTTGGTACTTTGAGATCAACAATTCATTCACTAATGTTATTTTAACATTATATGATCATACAAGATCCAAACTCTCATTTCTTCTTATAATATCTCCAAAATTTCGAACCTTTGAGTAAGGTTTTCATGAAAATTTTGACAAGGAAAATAGAGTAATTTGGTAACACTTCCTTCTAGAAAGTTGTTATGCTATTTCTTAAGTTTCTAATGACACTAAGATCATTCAATTTGTTTTAGTAATTTAAAAGTTGTACTCCACATATTTTTGGACTATTCTTATACTAGAACAGTGCTCTATTGTAACATTCCATTACCTACGCGGAGTTTACAATAGTAAATATGAGTGATCAATGAGAGCTTAGAAATGCATTTTTCATGCTCATGCATAATATGCCATACACATATACTTGAATAGTGAATCTTTCTGTACATGAAAATAATTGTACATGCATTCATGAATAATGCCGAACATAAATTGATTTATTTATGTACTTTTGAGAATTATGAGTGTTTTTACATTGAAAATTTTATAGGTTAGTGAAATTCTAATATTTTTTAATTTAGGTGATTTTAGGATTTAGTTTTGGAAATTATAAAGTATTATAAAAAAAGGAATTAATGATGATTGGAGAAAGTTAGATTGTAGAGATGAGACTAAAGGAATTAGTCAAGAACAAATTTAGTTTAGGCTTAGGCGTAAAGAAAGTGACAAGTGTCATTAATTTAGAAAGTTGCTTTTATAACCTTGTAAGAGTAAATTATATGAACATGAGAGTTAATAAGACAAGTGCTAAGCCTAAGTGACTTTTTCTAGCCTCTTTCTTCAAATTTTCTTTCCACACATAAAGTTTTTCATGAAAATCCTTTAGAGGGATTTTTTTGTTTTTCCTCATCCCACAACTCTACCACCATTGCTATGTATTTTTCACCCTAAAAAAACCAGAAGCTGGTCATTTTGCACAGTAAATACGTGAGTTTTACATGGAGCTAGGGCTTGAAGATAGTTGAAGCTTTTGGAGTTTTCAACAAGTAAGTAGTGAATAAAGGTGATATGTGCTCTGTTCTTCACTGTGCATGTTTTTATATATATATATGTATATATATTTGTGTTGTATGTGAGTTGATGAAAACTTAGAGATGACCAAGGAACTAGTTTTTAAGTAGAAAAGCAATTATAAAATGATGGTTTGAGATGGGAATGAGTTTAAATGGAAGTTGAGAGGAAGAATAGTGATTGAGAATGAAAGTTGAAAATGCAAAAAAGTAACAGAGTACAAATAGGATGATAAGAATTTTTAGCTTTTGATGGTTTTTGATTAAACTTGTATATTTTGGAGTGGTATGAAATTATGGTAAATGAGTTTAATGAAATGGAGTGGAAAGACTTGAAATAAAAAATTGAAGTGTTAGGTTTTGGAAAATAGAAGTCATCTGTAAATTTTTTGAGAATAGATGGTTATAGAGTTGAATTTTCAATCTAGAACTCCATGAGTTTTCTGCACTGATATAGAGAGATTTTTACAAAGTTGTCTGTATGAAAGTTTTAGATATTTCTTTAAGTTTTCCATTGATATAAAGTTTGTAAATTTTGGAGTTCTGGATCAAAAGTTATGGAGGTTTGAAGAAGCACGACTGTGACATTTGAAATTAGGAAATTTTCCGGTGACATTGCTTCGTAGGCATGAGGGTGACATTGCTGAAATTGTTTGGAATGCACCATCATGCTTGACTTTGCTGGTTTGACCAAAGGGTTAACTAACTCTGAACAACCTTCCTTCTTTTCACCATAACTTCTTCTCTAGACCTTCAAATGACTTGATTCTTAAACCAATGGATTCCTAATCCATTTTTCTATCCCTAAATAAAATTTTGTAGCATTCATAATTAAATTGAGAAATATTGATTGAATCAAAGTGTGGAATCTGTTGGAATAGTGAAATAGAATTTGCTTACTAAGCACCCTTCAGTATTTTAATTATATCTGGATCTATAGGTTCCGAAATGAGATTATTATTAATTTGGAATAAACTAGAAACATAGGGATACAAATAATATGAAAATTTGAATTGTGATTCAGTCTCTAAGATGTTGAATTTCTGGATGGAAGTTGTGCATAGTACACTATTTTTTGAATATTGATAACCTAATAATGTTTGAGGCATATCTTCCAAATTACTAAACCAAATTGAGTGATTTTAGTGTCAATTGAAAGATAAGACATAGAGGAACACTTTTCTAGAGAGAGTTTGACGAAATTATATCAGTTTCACCTTCTGATTGAACATGAACAATAGACCTGAAAGGGGTGTCTTGGAAACAAAATTTGAAGTGATTCAATGAGAATGAAATGCGATTTTTTATAGTTTTAATGAGGCGTAAACTTAAGTATAAATTGTACTTAGATGAGTTTTGATATGAGAATAACTTTGTAAAGAAATTGATGGATAAATACCCGGGATTGTAATGAACATGCATTATATATATTTCATTTCATACATGTTCATCATTAAACACTTATATGTGCATATTGTCAGATATAAAGGAGAAACTGGAATGTTAACCCCCAGACGTTGTTGCAACTTCCAAGCATTAGCTTTGGGAACAATTTATGAGTAACCTAGATGGTCTCACTTAATTACTTGTTTTCTTAATTTATGTTTTAAATGATAATTGAATGTGTTTAATTGTAGATTCTGGACAGAAGGTCTGATGAATGTGAATGTGGATTGAGATATTGAAGTGCTACTTGAATGTGAATGTGAAGGCCTAAGTGCTTTATAATGTGAGTGATTATGTTACATGAATTCCATTCATGAATGCACAATCAGATAATGACAGTTGTGACCATAGTAGCCACCGATCAGAGTTTAAAGCTCAATAAGTGAAAAGAGTCTTGAGCTCAGATAGTGATAGTGAGCCTAAGGCTCACTATGTATAATGAACCCTGTATCCTCCTCAGATAAGGGACAGTTAGTAATGAGCTCGGTATTTAAAATGGATATGAGACAGTTCAGACACTCGATCACAACAATGTAACAATTGGAAAAGTGTCTCATAAGCATTCCATATGCATTTTGATAAGTATATTTGATTGATTGAAAGAAGTAATGGCCTATGCTTGAGTGAAAATGTATTACATGACCTATTATGCAAAATTGTGAATTACATGTTATGTGAAATGGTGTGTTGCATGAATTGAGTGAACCATCGATGATGGTTACCTCATTGAGTTTGCAAAACTCACCCAAGATTTGCAATTATTTTTCAGGCTTGAAGAGTACCTCGTTAGACAAACGGGAGTATACCTACGACATGCAAGTAAGAGATAGAGGTCAAGATCAGTTGGCGTCTGCATTAGTATTTCTTTTATTTTGTATCAAATTAAGTTTTCCGCAATTATTGTAACTTGTGTGTTCAAATATTTCTGTTTTGAATTAAATTTCCAAATTGTAAATGTTTGTATATGGTTTTTGTAATGTAATGAAATTTTGACAAGTATTTTGTATTTGTAACGGGCCCAAATGGCTATTGAAATTTCTGATGATTGTATTGCTATGATTGAAAATGTTTATGAAATAAAGTGGGCCCTATTTGGTTATCGATTTTTGCACTTTATGTTTGTGATTTCAAAAAAAAAATTTGTACTAAGTTTTGAATGATTGAGTGCTCTAACATGCCACCCTCGTGGGGCACGGACTCGGATATCCCTCAGGATGTCGGGTACATGTCTTCTGGGAGGGGGGTGTTACAAACCAACTTTTGGTTTTTCTTAGGGCAGAAGAAACAATTAGTTGTGGGGAAGTGGTGTGGGATAAGGGAAAGCAAAGTAATCTCTCGGGAGGTATTTGATGAAAAACTATGTGTATTGGGAGAAAAGTTGAAGAAGCTGGATACAAAGAAGGACACTTAGGAAAATTGTTTGAAGTACATCTTTCAAATCACGTAATATTTTAACTCTCAGAGCACAGTAACTTACTTCTCTAACAAATGATAAAAAGCAACTTAACACTTGTCACTGTCTTAATGTCTAAGCTCTAGCCAAGTTCCTTTTGAACTAATTTGTTTAATTCTCATCTTTACAATCCAGTTATCTCTAATATCATTTTGATTATTTTTCCTATATTCGATAATAATCTATAATTTTTGAAAGTTATTCCTAAATTCACCAAAATTCACAAATACAACAATTCCACTAATCAATAATATTTCCAATATAAAAAATTCAAAATTTTTAAAATTTCCAGTAATATCACAACTTAGTCCAAAACATACCCGGAATTATCCATGAATGCATGTATAATTATTTTCATATGCAACAACTTTACTATTCATGTGTATGTGTATGACATATTATGCATGAACATGAAAAATGCATTTCTAATCTCTCATTGATCACTCATATTTACTATTCTAGCCTCCCTGTAAGTATTAAGATGTTACAAGTTAGGTGCATCTTCATATGCTCCCAACTCTGAGGCAGTGAATGAAACACAGCTTGTACTTATTGTTCATCAGACAACTCATAACCAACATCACATAACTCACTTATCATGTAGGACATTTTCCTCAAATGCTTTTACATTGTATCATCTGGGCGCTTTTTATAAGTGTCAAACTTAATTGTAAGTGACCACACTATGGTCACTAAAGCACATCCCAAATGAGCAACCAATGCGGACCACATGTCCTTTGTAGTTTCAAATTTATAGAACTCACGCATGATACATAACTCACGTATGATATCATTATCCATGCTACTTAGCAGCATGATGTAAGCTAAAGAGTTCTTCTTTTTCCATAATTCATATGCATCACGGTTCATTCTATGTTGGGCTGTAGTGCCCTCCTCAGGAACATCAATGGTTAGGTTTAATGGTTCAAGAGCCTCTTGCTCTTCCAGTACATGTTGAATTTTCATGCTCCAGATTTTATAATTGTCACCATTGAGTTTCTCACCCCTATTAAGTTCATAAACAATATTCTTCGAAGTAGTAGCCATTTTGAAACACTAAGTTTCTATAATAAGAAAGAAATATATATGCATGTTACTGTCAAATTAATTGTTCACAGAGTAAATAATTTGATCACAATTGCTTATGAAATCAAAAGTCCACAAATGTGTTCAATCATCATCCATACAACAATCAAATCCTAATCACTCTACAGATGAATTCCTATATACAATTCATGTAAACATATTACATAAATATTAAGACTTAGTTATTATAAAACAATATATTGTATTAATTGTGCTTCAACCTATGAACATCCTATAGGTAACGAACCTTACACGAAAATGAGTTCATGAGTTCGTGAAACTTGATTTACAATAGCTCTTACTTTTTCCATTGGAAGACCTATAGGATATAAAGTCCTAATCAACTCCCTTCTACGCATCTCTTTAATAAATGTTATCACTAACAAATTATAAGTCTTCTCATTAGGGATATTATTCTAGAGCATTCGTAATAGTTCACCTTGAGGTTGAGGTAATGTTTCAAGCAAAGTCATATACTTTATTTAACATTTGTATAAGCTTGACAACCTTCAAAATATAACTCTTGCATCTTGTTATTAACTAAAATAACATGTTGTGTTAGACCATCTCCAGGCATTAAATGCATGTTAACTAACTTTGCATATATGCTGCTAATGCGTCTCTTCTATGCCTCACATGGAATAAGCTTAGGTGTCTGATTAATAATAGGCATTTTCCTGAAAAGCAAATTTTTAGGGATCAGAAGAGTGTACAAAATAACAAATTATTTTGTCTAACATATAGCGAACTTATGCTCATACATGGAAATAATTTAATTTATTTTTTAATTATATTTTTATTAACAATTTATTGAACCGATCAAATTATACTTTTAATGTCTAATCAATTAGAAACTTATTTCTAATCTAAATTATAATTGAACTAATCAACTGTAATGATTTAATTAGAAACTAATTTCTAATAAAATTCCTTTTTAATTTCAACTAAAAAAATTGAAGTGAATCACACGTTAATACAATACTTAGAAAACAATAATAGAATGCACGAGAAGGGGGGGGGGGGTTAAATTGTGTATTCCCCTTTT
>JANZLF010000221.1:10797204-10807673 GCA_026546835.1 Erythroxylum foetidum | reverse complement strand
ATTCAACATCATAAAAAGCATAATTACTCAAATTGAGCTTAGAAAACACAAATCCCTCATATATTCAAGCTATCTAACACAACAACTTCCAAAATCCCCAAATCAAAAAAATTGGGCATAAACCCTAATTCACAATTATCCAAAATTGAGCCAATTAAAACGAAGCAATCACCAAAATTAGCTTCATAACAGATCCAAAAATTGCACACTTTATATCAAACTAAAGATCAAATCAAAATCTTCAATTTACATGAAGCACTTAAAGACAAATTCAACCTCGATAGAAATTTTCAAAGTTGAGTTATTGTTTAGGGAGACATTATTTGGACAGAGAATTTGAGTGAGATTTTGACCCTTTAGAGATGAAATTGGTTTTTGAGTTCTTCATGAAAGTTGTAGATCTTTCTTTCAGCTTTTTATTGATACCAAATTTGTAAAATTTGGAGTTTTGAGTCAAAAGATATGGGGATTAGAAGTTGGGTTGTCATTGAAGAAGAAAGGGCGCAGGTCCACTCTAATGTCGCGGTCGTGCATGCACACGATTGCGACTCCGCTGATCCATCCGGATATCACGATCGTGCATGTGCATGATTGCGACTTCCCAAATTGTTTAAGAAAGGTAATTTTCTGAACATATTTCACTCTTTTACTTATATCTTTTCCGTTCGACATCTAATTGTCTACATTATCAGGGAAAATTGGTATTTTTATGAGATCAAATTAAGGATGATTAATTTAATCAAAGTGAGTTGGATAATTTTCTGAACATGGTTCAGTCTTTTGAAAAATTCGGGATCAGTGGAGATCCGATTGACTTGATTCTTGAGGCAAAATAAAATAGAGACATGGGGCTACAACTCATATGAAGAAATTGAATTTCAATTTAGCCCTTAAGACTTTCAACTTCTAAATTAAATTTTGGATTAGTGTGTAGTCTTGGATAAGAAAAATCAGAAAGTATTTTGGCCATAACTTTTGCTCTAGTAATACAAATGAGGTGATTCTTGATTTGGATTAAACTAGAGAAATAGGGATACAATTGTTATGAAGAAATTGAGTTTCAATTTTGGCCTTAAGAATATTAATTTTTGGATGGAATTAAAGGGCTGGAAAATGTTTGAGCATATGAGTAACACTAAATGTTTGGAGCATAATATTTATCATAGTTCACCAAATTAAATGATTTTAGTGGTGTTATGAAATTAAGACAATGGGGAACATTTACCTAGAAGGAAGTTTTAGCAAATTCCTTCATTTTGGTGGTGATAAAATTGTCCTAAAGTAGCATGAATTAAAATGAATGGTAAGGGCAATTTTGGAAGAACACATAAGGACTTAAGTTTTTAGGCTTAAATGGAGGGGCATATGAGTCTTTAACCATTCATTTAATGACAAGGCATGTGGGTTAGTATATAAGGAAGAGTGACCCACAAAATTAGAAGGAAAAGACGAAAAAAAAGAGAGAAATGAGAGAGAGTTGTCGTGGAGAAGAAGAAGAAAGAAGGAAGAGAGAGCTAGGGTTCGATTTTCCTACCATTTCTAAGAGGGTTTTGATGTTTTGTCCAAGGAGATCGGATGGAAGAATGTCAAGACTTATGTTCGATTTTGTTTGTTTTGTATCTGTCTGTAAAACGATGAAAGAAATGAATAAGAAAGAAAAAAAAATTTAGACCGGTTCGGATGGATGTAATCTAAGGTTTCCAACGCGATAGTTTCCTAAGTATGCGTTCACGGATGTCGGACATTTGTTTTCAGTCTAATTGATCCGTTTGTTTGCTTCGATTCGATTCGATTCCGCTTTTGATTTTGTTTCCGCATTTTGTGATCCGTTTTCGTGTCCGCTTTATGATCTTTGATTCCGATTCGAATTCGATTTGATTTCCGTCTACATTGCAATTCCGATTTTGTTTCGCTTTATGTATCCATTTCGGATTCTTTGGATTTATGATTTCGAGTATTCAATTCTAACTTGCTTTCCGCATTCTGGTTGGGATCCGGTCTCCGGATCGGTTCCCAACAGTGATACTTGCCTTTCATTAGTTATGAATAATACCATAATTCTGCTTATTGTAAGGTACATTGAACAAAATCAAGGCCCTTTTAAACTGAATATGTTTCATTTTAAATTAATGGATCCTACTTAGTTAAATTTGTATGATTTGAATGAGCGAATTCAGGATCATATGAATTTAGAGGCAAGGTGAGGAATAATATATAAGATATATTTTTCCAAAAAGTTGTCACGAGTCAAGTAACATATGGTTGATAAAGTTCTTATATATCTACTTCAAATTTAGTTGGTTTGTTGAACAAACTCAAGATCAAATCTGTTTGAATGATATCCTAGCCCACTAAGAAAATATTTGATAATTTCTCGATTTGATAATGATGAATATTATTTGAATAAAATAGTATGAGAAATCAAATATTTATTAAAATCCCTATTTTATTTGATTTTGTAGCTAAATTAATACATTCTCTTTTTATGTCTTAATGTTATTAAAAAAGATGAGTGTCAATCTATCGCTGAGGAGCATTATGTATGCTAACAAGCTAACTGGACCCAATTTCTCGAATTAGTTTTGTAACTTAAGAATTTTTCTAAGATAAAACATTGTTGTTCCACCTGGACTAAGCTCAAATGTAATTGATGAAGTTTGGGAGAGATATTAGCATTATATTAATGACGTTAAACAAGCTACATGTGATATATTGGCTAATATGTCTCTGGAGCTTCAAACATAGTATAAGAACATTGATGCTTTTACTTTAAGTTTACATCTTAAGGATTTGTTCAGTACATAAAGCAGGTTGGAGAGATATTAGTTCTCCGAAGAAGTATTTTAATGAAAAATGACAAATGGATCTTTAGTGGAGATACATGTGCTAAAGATGATTAGCTATATTAAAAAATTAACTCAATTAGGTTTTATTATAGAACATGAGTTAATAGTTGATATAGTGTTATAACCTCTTCGTTCGAGCTTTTCATGCTTTATTATAACTCCCATATGAACCAAAAAGGATATGTCATTACTTGAACTGTTAAATATGCTCAAAACTATGGAGAGGTTTCTTCATAAGGAACCTAATTATGTTCTTGTTGAGGATTCTTCCAAGGGCTAGAAAATGGCTATAAAAAGAATAATAACAAGAAATAGAAGGCTTATGCTAGAGTAGTAAAGCCAAAAGGAGGTATAAAAAAGAAGAACAATGATAAGGGCACATGTTTTCGTTATGGAGTCAATGGACAGTAGAGTAGGAACTACAAAAATTATCTTACTAGCTTGGTAGATAAGAAGCTTAAGATAACTTCATCTTCAGGTATGTTTATGATTGAGATCGATCTTTTAATGCTACACGTTATTAAGTATTAGATACTAAATGTGGTTCTCATATTTGTAATAATATGTAAATGTTAACAAGGATCAAATCGCTGGGGAAATGCAAAGTAGTTTTACGAGTTGAAAATTGAGCAAGAGTTACTGCATTAGTTGTAGGAACTTGTAGTATAGCTTTGCCTTCTAGCCTTGAACTATAACTAGATAATTGTTGTTGTGTTATATTTATTACTAGAAACATCATTTTCATTTCTTATTTAGATTTAAATGGATTTGTCTTTATTATTAAGAATAAAAGTTGTTCTTTTTATATATATTATGTTTATTATAGATCTGGGTTAATTTCAAATGGTTTTTATGAATTAGATCTTGAAAGACTAATCCTTAACAAATTAACGAAACTAAAATCACAAAGTTACATAAAAAAAAGGATATTTGGATCTTTTTGATTATGAATCATATCAATTTTGTGAATTTATTAGTTTGAAAAGATGGTCAAATTACCCTTTAATGGAAAGGGAGGATGCGCTAGTAAGTTACTAGAGCTTATATATTCAAATGTATATGGCACTATGTTTACTCACACTAGAGATGGATACTATATTTCATTATGTTCACAGATGATCATTCTAGGTATGGTTATGTTTACTTAATGAAACAAAATTTTGAATCATTTAAAAAGTTAAAAAATTTAGACTTGAGGTTGAAAAATAAATTGGCAAGAATATTAAAACATTTAGATCTAATCAAGGTGGTATGTACTTATACCATAAGTTTTTGGTTACTTGAAAAAGAAAAGGAATATCTCATAAAACACTCCTCCTAGAACTTTATAACATAATGAAGTGTCTATGTCACACCCCTCTAGACCTTACTTACACCCCCCGCTATTGTTGCTACTGGCTAATTGACTCAATAACCTTTGTTCTTTTTTCATAAGGGAGTGGAAAAACAATGAAAACTTAAGTATTATACTTAGTAAAGGACAACATTTTTACCTACGAGTGCTTACAGATATATATTTTTTCATTTCTTAAACTATTTTGGTTTATAAAGACAAGTTATAAGTTCACTACCTATATTCACACACAACCATGCTTAATAAGGTATCAACAATACTCCAAAATAAGGATTGCCTGCATTAAGGTATAAGGTCAATTGTCATATTTTCCACATAAAGGTTTAAGCAAGACATCTATTATTGAATCAATCATCATTATATCCATTAAGATATAAGTTCATCAGTTGCCACAATCATTGGCCACCTAATAAGATATCACTTATTTGAGCAAGAAACATCATATCAAGCGTGAAGTGCACATGTATCTCAACTTTATTACATATATCCTTCATCAAATTTTTATTCATTTTCATTAGCTCTTTCACACAAAAATCCTTACTTCGTCATCTAAGTCACCTCACTTAGGTCTTTTTCCTAAGCCATATTACTTAGATCTTTGTTTAAGAAAATTTTTCCTAGATCACCTTACTTAGGTCTTTGTTTCACAAAATTTGTCTCAATCACTTCACTTAATTCTTTTATCTAAGCCACCTCATTTAGGTCTTTGCTTAAGAAATTTTGCTTATGTCATCTCACTTAGGTTTTTCATTCATTTTATTTAATCAATACATTTATTAGTAATTTTTCATGGAGGGCACTTCACTGCACTACACATTTTCAAATAAACAATCAATTTCTACTTTTGCAAAAAGTTCAAAGCAATGCCCTGAAATTTCAATACAATCTAATAATCAAGACAATATTCATACATAACAATATTGACAACTTTGCAACTTTCTCATGAGTATTCACATATTTCCTACACCATCCAATGCAAGTAACCCTCTCAAGTCACATAAATGAGCTTTTCATGTGACATTCATAATAACTCACCACAATCACAAAATTTAATCATAGAGAAACAAATTCTCAACAAACATAACCGGAAAACTATTTAGATCTAAACCAAAAAGGTTTTCATACTTATTATTCACATACACTTGTACACACACTCACACATGCATATACATACATACATATATACATACATGCATACATGCATACATACATGTATGCATGCATGCATCCATACATGCCTACATCCATCCATCCATCCATGCATACATACATGCATCTATACATACATGCATCCATACATCCATCTATCCATCTATCCATCTATCCATCCATCCATACATCCATACTTACAACATATAGACATACATACATACATACATCCATCCATCCATCCATACATACATACATACATAAATACATAATTTTCATGTTAAACACCTTCACAAATTCAATTCCTACAATCCCTAAAATTGGCTCCCAATAATAAGACACATTTGATGTCATAATAACCTAAATATCCTATGATAAATCAAATATACCTCCAAATCTATTAAGAATTTTCCTAAATAATTTTACCGAAAAAGTGCACAACATCTAAGCCTACAATTTTCATGTTTTATTAAACTTCTAAATCATTTCTCTAGGTCCTCAAATCATAAGTACAATTTTAGGATCAATTTCAATCCTACTAGACATACCATTTCCTAAAATTGACCATATCTCCAAACTTGTAAAATATGGGCACTTACCCTTTTATAGGAATAAAGTAGACAGGTAAATCTACATCTTTTATATTATACACTTTGTCAATTTCGTAACAGTTTACCTAAAACAATTAGAGAAAAATAACTTAGTCATTTATAACCAAAGCATAACATGTACATTTATTAACTTATATCTCACAAACTAAACCATATTTCCTTAAACCCTTTTTTAGCCATAAAACACATACAAACAGTCATGAAAGACTAGTATTCCCATCAAATTTTTGCTCAAAATTATTACAGAATATAAGGGATGGAATCTCACTTATCTTTTTGTTTGAAATTCGATATTCTTCTTCCTTTATGCTTCTTCCTTCTTCTTATCTTGAAAGTTCTCTCCCTCTCTTTCACCTAAGAGGTTCAACCTCTCTGTTGTAGAAACCCTTCTTTCTTTTTCCTCTTCAAACCCTAGTTGACCATAATTTTTAAAAATCACAGCCATGTTCCCAATTATGCCTTTAATGAACCTTTTTCCACTCATTTCACTCCATGCCCTAATTTGTCCATCCACCTTTTATTTTTATTTTTTTAATATATATATCCACTTATTTTAACACTTAATTAGCACACTTATAACCTTAATTAATTTCCTTCATTAATTATAATTTATTTCATCTCTAACACATTTTCCTCCAATGTATTCATTAACATCAATTATTCTTAATTATTTCCCTAAAAATTCCAAGAAAGCAAACTTATTCCTAATTTTTCACCAAGTATTCACAAAATATCTCCTCACTAAAACAATAATATCCAAAATAAAAATTTTTCCTTCTAAGCACCATAATGATTCATGTGGTCCTTTTTGTCTCATTTTGGGGATATGCCCTTAAAACTGTTGCTTAATTCTAAACAAACACTACAAGAAATCCCCATTTCACCGACGGAAATTACCGTCGGTAAACTACCCATTTCCATCGGTGAAAGTAATCATCGACAGAATTTGGTGCCCGAAAATTACCGTCGGTGAACTTCCCGCAGGTAAAAATACCGATCG
Source organism: Erythroxylum foetidum (assembly GCA_026546835.1). NCBI lineage: Eukaryota > Viridiplantae > Streptophyta > Magnoliopsida > Malpighiales > Erythroxylaceae > Erythroxylum > Erythroxylum foetidum. Next base: position 10,800,713 of record JANZLF010000221.1, on the reverse strand, counting down.
AAATATTCCGTCGCAATTTTACGACAGACTTTACGGCAGAAAAATGTTTTCGGTATTAAAATAATGACGGAATAGGCAAGTAATATTCCGTCGAAGAAATTTAGCTACGGTAATTTGGTCGGTCGGTGAGGCGAAGGTATGTTCAACCACTTTTTTCGACGGTTAATTTTTTCGTCGGTATATATCGTTTTTTTACGGACAATTTTCCGTCGATAAGAACTGATAATAATTTTTTTTAATTTTGTTATTATAAAAATGTTATATTATATATATACTTGATTTATTTGTGTTACATTATATTATTTGTTCATAATATATTAATTTGTATATATAATTTGTTTTATGAGAAAATTAATAAATAATAAAACATATAAAGAATTTAATTTAATAATTAAAAAAGAAGAAAGAACAAAACTTATGTTTTTTAATTGAAAACAAATTACAATGTTATGTTAATGGCGTGGTTATCATGGATGCTCTGAACTGTTTCCTCCCTCTTTAACATTTCCATCTCTTGCCTAAGCTGAGTCATCTGCTCCATGTGCTGTCTCTCCTTGGTCATCTGCTCCACCTCCGCTCTCATCTTAGTAAGCCGCTCCATCTCCTCTCTTATTTTAGCTACCTGCTCCATCTTCTCTATCGACTCTCTGATCTTTGAAACCTGCTCCAGCTCCGTCCTCATCTCCTCGCTCAACTGCTGAGTCATCTCTGCTCTCAACTGTTCTCTCATCTGTAGACTAATGTCGTCTCTCATCTTAGCTATCTCCTCTAGATGCTCCTGACGTTGAGTAACTAGCTGCTCACTTTGATTAAGTAGTTGCTGACTTTGATTAAATAGCTGCTCCCTCAATGTGTCCACTGTGGCCCGGAGCTCTGAGACATCATGAGTTTGCGATGGCCGAGAAGATGCTGCTGTACTAGAAAGGGAAGAGTGCGAATAACAGGTGTTAGCATATGATCCCAGGCTGAATATTCTTCCACATCGGTCCCAACCACCCACGACATCAAGATATGTCTGAGTCTCGTCCACAGGTTGTTCCTCCTGAGATTGTCGCAGAATATTTTCTTGTATTTGGTCCTATAAGGAAGCAATCTTTAAATTAGTAATTAAGGTATAATTGTTAAGAAATTATTAAAAATATGTTAATTTCACTTACATTCACTTCTCTACATCGAATGTTGATGAAGGTGACACCATCATGTTTCTTCATATGGGTGTGCAAAAAAATCTGGATAGGTGTAGGCTTCGTGCCCAATGACTTTTCCTACACGTATAACTTAAATTGTCAGATGTTAACTAAAATTTAAAAAAATTTCACCAAAGTTTCCTCTATATATATGATATTTCCCCCCTGTTCAACAAAGAAAACAACTTCACACAGCCATATATGGCACCATAAATTTATATCATAATCATTATGTTCAATCAAGCGAAGCAAAATATATGTAAAATTGGTGTGAGAAAGTAGATACTTACTAGTCTATGTGCATACTTGTAGTGGGTAATTAATCCTCCCGTATTCAATGCAAGACTGGCACCCCCCGGCCCTCCACGTATATTGGCCGAATTACGCTCTGATATGGACATTGCCACAGGTGATGTCCAATATTCGGTCCAACGAGTCCAAATTTCCTCCAAAATATAACGCGATCGTGCACCAACTTTGTGTATTTGATTAATTAAGTCGTGATAACGTATGCGAGCTTTCTTTCCCATTGTTTATACATGCTGGCGTCGAAACAAGAATCTTAGTAAAATTCTTTCTGAAATAATGTAGCATCCCACTCCCGCAAAACCTAAACCCGATATCGATGGTGATATCCGAGCCCGTGCCTCACGAGGGTGGTATGGTAGAACAGTCAATGCAGTTCAAAAACTCGGTAATACATTTTTCCTTTTTGAAAACAATCGAGTGCGCAGATATCAGTAAATAATTTGAGTCCTCCTAAATACGAACATTTTTTGTCATAAAACAATTCTAGTCTTAAATCAATTCATACATACATTATCCATAGTCAAAATTGGGCCCAATACAATAACGGTACTAATCTGCAAGATTTACAGAATTACAAATTTCTACTCAATATTTTAAATTGCATCGCCAGCTTAATTCTAAAATACTCAAACGCATAATCCTTTTCAAATCTTTCAAATTCCCGAAATATTTTAACCGTTATCAATTTGCATATTCATAGACATATCCAAAAACATTTCTGTACGAATAGAATCTCCAAACTTTCAAACAATATCCAGTGTAATAAATTTCCAGCCATCAATCATCATGCTGCCCATAAGGCCATACTTGTCCCTAGATGCATAAACCACTTTATATTATTTTAACAGATTGCATCATAACTTTTACTGGGACACTTCATTAAATATTGCAAGATCTCCAAATTAAAGTGATACCATAATACTCGAGTTGTAAGTTTCTTCAAATTTCCCTTTTTACATCCATCAGTCATACGATTCACATGCTTTTCCTCAAACATTTTTATCAAATAACGGAGACCAGAAAATCTTTAACAACTTCTGGACGTATCCAGCATTCAGTTAGTTCTGACTAACTCCAAATCTTGTATACATATATTCCTTATAATTTTGTGTTTTATCAACACCTCTATCATCATTAAGTCTCCCAATGTGCCATATTCATATACTAATTCATCCACTATTTATTTGGTCAACTAAGATTCACTCTTATGAAACTTGCAGGATAAACAATTTCCTCAACTGTGCCAATTTATCTACTTCATTTTTCAAATGCATTCAATTGATCATCTATGCTTATAGTCATTATCCACTCTAAACACAATTGAGACATTTGACTCTTCAGTAGTATAATAAACTCCTTATACCCATGATCAATTCGTATAATTCTCTAAATATCGATTGTCTCCAATGAGGAACAATTTTCTTATAACTTTCTCAGTTTCATCATAACATATTCTGACACATGTTCCTTTACCCTAGTTCTCCACATAATCCAATTTATTGCCATCATTACAAACTGGGTTGATAACACATTCATCATATCAATTTTGTACTTTCAGAACATAATTACACAAAATATACACGAACCTATATTCTTCTCATATTCGCAATTAATATTTCCTTAATGTTCAGTAATTCTCTTACATAATCGGGTTCATCTCATCAACATAATGTACACTTTTTCAGTAGCATATTTTATCTCTTACACTTGAGTCTCCGCTAGGATTAGGACTCCAAAATTAACTTTTACTTCATTTCAAATTTATCTCTTCAATGATTACTCTCAAATCAAATTATCAGATCAACTAAACCTTATCAATCATTAATACTGTTCATAAAACTTTATCAATCAACTATTTTTCATCACTATATATCAGTCATTCTTAATACCTCGAGAAGATCAATTTCAACTACGCATAATATCCCAATAAAAGCAGTTCATGCCATGCCTTACAAGATCAGAACATCCCTTATAATGAGGCTCTGTAGGGCATTTAAACAATTTCATTTACTT
>JANZLF010000221.1:10761702-10774501 GCA_026546835.1 Erythroxylum foetidum | reverse complement strand
TTTCATGCATTGGGTTCTTTGGGTTTGTCAATTTAGATGTCTATTGATTTGGGATCTTTGTAATTTGTTGAAGAAAATCAAGAGAGGGAAGAGGAGCAAGAGGAGAGGAACCTTTGAGCAACTTTCCAAGCAAAGGAACTAAGGTGGGTTTCACTTTTATAAGTGAGTTAATGAGCTTTAAATGTTTTTCAAAAAAATGAAATTAAATGGTTTTCCAACTACCCTATAAATGTGTATTTATTGTTTCTCTAAATGCTTGAGAATATGTCATATGTTATTGTTGGTGAATTTTGGAAATAACTTCTAAGTGCTTCATAATTGTTGAAATGATTGTGTTGGACCCCGAACTTTTCTTGAAAATTAGAGATTATAAAATGAAATTAAATGCGAAAATATGGTATGATTCTTTGTAATAAATGAAAAGTATAAATGAATTTATGAGCTTTTGATGAAATGAAAGAAAATTGGGTTTTCTTGTGTTTTGCACATGTTTGATAAAAAGACGAGGTATTGTGTATTGTGTTTGGATGTGGGAATTTGAGATTGTGGATAAGTGAAGTGTTGTGTAGGTTGAAGAAGTTGGCTAATGAAAATTTAGGAGAAATGCTATCAAAATTTTACTTATGGGCAGAAATTTTGACTGAATTTTTGACCCTCTTAGAGATAGAATTTGACTAAAAAGTCTGCTTGAAGATTGTAGCTTAAGTTTTGATCTTTTCATTGATGTATAATATGTTATTTTTTATTATGAAAATTGGAAGATATGAAATTGTGAAATTTGGATGTGATATAGGATGACAAATTATCTGGCAGAAGATTTTGACTGAAAAATTGACTAGTTAAAGGTTGCATTTGCCTCTAAGTGCTTCATGAAAATTTTAGCTTATGTTTTGATCTTTACTTTGATATAAAGTATAGAATTTTTGGATAATGGGATGAGAAGTTATGAATTTTAGAAATGTGTGTTCCTGTTTAGAATAATAGTAATTGAACAGTAACTTTGATTGAATTTTTGATCTATATAGAGGCATCTGCTCTTAAAGTCCAATTCAGACTCAAGCTAAACTATAACTAAACTAGTTATTTTTGAGCCCAATTTGGCCAACTACCAAGCCTCAAAGGGACAAAGAACTTGCCCCATATTAACCTTACCTTAAGACGTCACATTTCACTTGGCCAATTTCATCCCACGAAAGTATATACATACATACGTAAGGTCCTAAGCATCCTACCACCTCTTTAGAAGAGGGACTTTCAGTTACCTCTTCTATATATAAAGGATTTCGTGTTTGAATAAAAAGCAAATTATCTTTAGGACACAAGATTTTATTGCTGGTTTTATAATAGAAATCCTTGCGAGGAAGAGCGCTTATCCTTGCGAGGAAGAGAGCTTATCCTAATGCCGATCCGTTAAAGCCCCCAAATCCCCAAATTTGAAGAAAACCCATGATATAATGGCCCACGAAGTTAGTGGCCGACAACCATTATCCACCTAAATTTTGATGCGTAGTATTAAAACATCCAAACCATTTACAGCTAACCTTCGTGCTGAATAGGTTTAAAATTCTTGCGGTAACTTATGAAATAGCTATCCACTGCTATTTTGCACAAGCTTCATAATTTGAAGACCATATTACTGCTCCGGTGCTCCCCCATTGCGAGCATCTATCGATTAGTTGCACTGGTTTAGGTTGTGAAGATTAGCTTCAAAATTCCTAAATGAATAAAGAGCACAGTATTTTATATTTCGAACTCCAGGTCATGTTTTTAAAATTTTAGAAACTAATATTAGATTATTATACATCATTTGAAATCAAAAGAATAATCTAGCAGACTTTAATTATGTCATATTCCTTAAAAAACAGATGAACAGATGCCCACTTTGGATTCGAGACAAAATGGAACATAATCGAAAAATATAGTGCATAATAACATGCTGGGAGATATCGAATGCTAAGGCTCTAAAAACACGAAATGATACCTTCCACAGTCTCTTCAATGAAACCCATAATCTCTGTAAGCCCTGGATCAACCTGCCACATTTCCACAAAAACCCAAATGCCAGGCATAACTAAAAAGATGAACAACGCAAACGCTGAGAAGAGGCAAGTCAAGGAAATGCAGAAGACCCTAAAATTTCATATCCTTCTTACCATATGTGAAACAAAATGGGGTCTTAGAGAAGGTCCCAGGTGTTTCGAAGTGCGGTACTACCCTGTTATAAACATTTCTCGATCACTTTAACTGTTAACTATGCCTTAATCCATTTAAATGTCGAACACTTGCTTCTGCAATTGCCTGAGCTTGCACTAAGAACATTCCAGCTTGCATTCTTCAGCTGTTTGTTAACAGCCTACAAGATTAAAAAGCAGTACCAACAACAGCACTAAAAGAAAGCAACTTTATTCACTGTCATGGCAGCAGAAACAGAATCATCCGAGCATTTGCACTTTTCAACTGGATCAAGCCACAAAAATTTCCTTCACCAAACCTGTCCCAAACCTGTACATTTACATTCGGTATTAACCCAGAAACCAATGACCTTGTCCAATCAATCAACTGACTATAAGGATATTTTCTAGTACTTGGATGGTTTTCCCAAACAGCTACAATCTGACATCACACTACTACAAGAACAAGCTGATCAAGTTTCTTTTCCTTGATTCTTTCCAGTATTCTCATTCCAATCAAATTACATCCTACTTTCCCTGCCTAAATCAGAGACTGTATTCTCCTTCAGAGGATTGTATTTGATGCATAGTTTGTTGTCAAGAGCAACTCAACTGAGAATGCAACCTCTGATCAATGGATTCCAATATCCCACCAGTGAGCATGACAACACAATTAATCAGACGATGGTCCACTGATTAGCAGATAGGCAGCCTCATACTTGTGACAAGTAGTAGTAAAGATCCAAAGGCAAGTGTTAGCGGACTTCATATGACATCTCTCCTTACCAGTTCCTGACTGTAAATTTGTTGCTGCAGAAAATGCCATGGGAGGACGAACCCTGCAAATTAGAAAGTGTAGACTTGATAATTGAGAGGGATATGTAAAACTATTAGCCAACGTGATGACCAAAACATCAGACAAATAAATAAAGCTGAAGTAAACATAGGTTCTTTTTTGCTAGGAAAGTTTACATAGGTTCTTTTTAGCTAGCAAACTTCTCTTCTATGTTAAAATTAGAGCAAATGCAGGACAATATTTGATTGAAACAGGAAGCATGAATGTCAAGCAACAAATTATTGCAAGAATCTAACAACTATTTCCATATGTTGGCAAGGTGGACTAAATAATCATAAAAGTCAGTCAAGATCAATTTCTCTGCATTAGCATTCTAACATGACCAAATTAAAAGTTGGAAAGAAATGCACACAAGGAAATTTAAATATTGCTAAACACATCACCTTTGAAAAGTTTCGAAGCAAATAAGAATTTGAAAGAGCTATTGTGAAGCTGATAATTGAGATCAAGCTAGGCAAAATCCTAATGCATAAAGCAATTACTAGCTTGTAATCCACTTAACAAGCACTATTAATAATTACCAGTATTTTGAGCTATAACCTTCCGCCAGCAACTGAACTCCAAAATAGTTGACCATAGCCAATCAACTAAAGAGCGATCTTGCTCATTACCAATGCATTTGGCAAGAAATTTCTATTAACCCTGCAAAAGAGTAGCTGCCAGAATGCCTCAGATAACATTCTAGTTTTTGTGGCAATTTGAAGCATACCATATGTGACAAATGATTATGCATCAACTTTACATCCTTCTACACTATGGTAGAGAAATTTGGAAGAAGTGAACAGGAGATGGACATTCTCAAGTCTCCATGAGATCAAAAATACTAAGAGCCGGGAAATGAATACCATTCAAGCAACTTTTAAAGACGTTAATTGGCCAACAGAAACTGTCTTGTCTGGTGATGAAAAGAAATTGATGGATAAAAGCTTCAAATTTAATTCTTCACACATGGAGGCACAAATACAATATCTTTACGAGTCAATTACGACATCTATATACACAGCACAGGAACCAAACTTATGTTGGTATCCTATGACAACCAACGTGTCTGTAGTCACCTTGTAAAGTAATGCAACCAAGTTTCATCAGGTAACAAGTGTATCAGAGCCCAGGAAATGCATTAACAACCATCTTGATGAGAAACATAATGGAAGGCACCATCCTGTGTCACCAAAGATTTTGTTCCCTCTACTGAGTTATCCAAGAATCTTCTAGTCCAGATCACAGTAAAATCATACTGCATGATAATTGGCCGCGGTGCTGCTAACTGCAACTCTACAACAGGATTCCCATAGAAAGAGGCAGGATTGAACTTCACTCAAATGCACTGACAATAAGTTTATCATCTTGATCACTTGGCACTATGGCGCTGCAATGCTGAAATCCAACTACTCGAGGGGCCAATTTTACTGTTATTTCCATGACCAGGATTTGGTGCTTCAGTTTGAATGATAGGTTTTGCTAAATTTCTCATCGAGGTGCCAGCAAGTGAATATGAGGTGGATGGTATATTTGCCTCACCTGCCATCTAAAAGAATAGGTCTTCAATCCGTCAAATTTTCAGCATTTTAGGGAAATTTGATGCAATATAGGGAAACAGCATTAAAGATATAGAGCCTGTTTAAGAGCCCCAATCAGAAAATGAACTTCTAGAAGAGACATAAACCTTAAGTCATAAGTTCTAAATTAAAACTTCATTATGTAAGATCATAGCAAAATTGGACAAGGTTTATCAAAAAAAAAATTGGTCTTTGGAATTTTTATCAGTAATCTATACACAATCTGCATGCTTGGGTCAGACTTACATGCTTGTCAATCTGACTGTCGGAAATAAAATTTTTGGCTGTTCCTGATTTCAATTCCGTTCGTATGCCAGCACCAGAAGACCGCACAACCTCAGATGAGTAAGGAGGATTACTATTTCCTGCAGGTCATAACAACTCATATTAGTTCCCCAACAAGGAAGAAAGATCAGCTAAAAATCAGCTAACGTAATAACTATGGCACAAATGGAAAATCAAGATTCACTTAATAATGGTAAAATTTTGAAGGACATAATCTATCACATAACTGTGAATTTACCATGCTAGCCACTGGATTATTTTGAATGATGATAAAGCTTTCTCCTACTAATTACTTTTCAGCACCTATTTCGTGTGGCATAAAAAGATTGGAATGTGTGGAATAGTTAATCAAAAAATGGTTGTTTGAACGTGTGGTTGTTTCACTCAAATGCAGTTCTCACTACCAGTTTTTTTGTGTACCAAGATGATTGAACTGTGTGGACTGATAAATCTAAAAGGTTTGTTTTAACACTTCTAAAACGTTTAACAGTATGTAGACCATGGATTGGACTTAAAAGAAAGTCATTGAACTCATAATTATCCTAGGCCACCTTTTTTCCTTTCTTTCTTTCTCAAAAGACAGAATTTCAGTAATGAATATCTGCAGACAACATAAGGCAAGTTCTGACCTTGGAGATTTTCCACGTCTTTTGGAACTGCATGACTGCTACTTGCTCCAGGAACTGGCTGTAATATGATAACTTTAAAATTTCAGACTTCTATATGGCTATTCCCAATTTTTAACTAAAAATGCATTTCGTTATGCAGAGATAAAACTTGAAGCCAAATTCATGCATCAATTGTAGCACGAGTTTTACAATAAATAGAAGATGCAAGTTACTGACCGACATGCGAGGCTGACTTCTTCCCTTCTGTGACTGCTGGTATTTGATGATTGTCCAATCAAATATATAATCAAATTCCAATCCTGCCAACAGATATCATGAAGATTCCCACTAAAATACTAATCAAGAAGATGTATTCAATTGTATTTTTTATGATATGGAGAGTGATCAGATTTTGTGAAGGTTTGCAAAAAATTGCTTGCTTTTCTATATTCCAATTCAGTACAAAATCTTGGTTCAAAATTGATTGCAATTCTTGCAAGTTGTAGTGGCTGTATCCTGGTAGATCTTGAAATGAAAATCTTGGGTTGTCCTAATATATTATAGATTGATTAAATCAAACTCATCAATACCTTCACGTACAAGCAAGTCACGAAATAGACGCTTCAAAAATCCATAATCAGGTCGCTGATCAAATGTAAGTGAATGGCAGTAGTGAAGGTAAGAAGCAAATTCCACTGGATGATTTTTACACAGAACCTGTAAAGAAATTAATGTGTGACAAAATTGAAACCTTAAGTCCTAATGAATATTCTCCACAATAGAATCGAACCTCAATAGGAGTTGATAATTTCTTCTCACAAATTTTGTCATATTTCTGCTTCTTTGTGGCAGCTTTTAAGCCCTGCCATGGAAGGCTACATAAAGAACTTTTGTCAGCTCAAATCACAAACTCCTATATGCACACAACCTAGGATTTTATTCTAGTCTCAGAAAGAATACTGCTTCCAAAGATATGGAAACAACTATCCAGGCTGAGGTGAATAGAAGATTAGGTATACCAGAAACCAATCTACAGTAAGAAATACCTTCCTCTAAGAAAATATAACATAACATAACCAAGTGACTCCAAATCATCTCGGCGGCTTTGCTCTACAATTAAGGAATGAATGAGGTTATGTGGAAGCTCATGCAAAACAAAACTAAGCAAGTTTATGTGAGTATCTAAACGCATAAAGTCTTAACTTGCTTTCAAGAAGACTATAATTTGGCTTACCAATTCCCAGGTGAGTATTGCAACTGGCATAACGTGCAGTTCCAGTTAAGCTTTTGTTCTCCCTAAGAAGAAGACAGTTAGAAGGGGTTAGGTAAAATCACATTTCATAACCCCCACCTTCTTTTTATCTTCATCAATTCCAAAAATAATAGGAATCTCATGAGCCACAGTCAGTATACAGGAAGACTTACTATATAAAAGAGTAGAAAATGATTAACTAGCAAACAGTTACCTGTAAGGTATATGGCGATTTGTTGTGGCATCTCGATATCGTTTTGCAAGCCCAAAATCAATTATGTAAACCTGAAAGGAGCAATTCAGTAAGAACAACATAACCTCATAATAAGTCTATAGAAACACCAATAAGGCATCACAAATCATTACCTGATTAGCTTTCCGGCCAAGACCCATAAGGAAGTTATCAGGTTTTATGTCTCTATGCAGAAATCCTTTGGAGTGAACATACTCTATTCTCGTAATCTGTGGGGAAAAAAAAGGGATGGGAACATATCATTAGGAAACAGTTCTACGTACATAAACGAGTTAGATATACATCTCCCAATTGGAAAAACACAATCATGAAAGAGCTAATTTGGAAAACTTTATAGCAACTGAACTACGGTATAAAGAGTAGAGTAGTTAGAAGCAATTGTGAAGAACGGAGTGGCAGTATCTGCTTTTGATCTTAAGACTAATTATGATATGACCAAGTCAAACTTACCATCTGATCGGCCAACATTAACACGGTTTTTAGAGAGAACTTTCTCCCACAATAAACGAACAAGTCCTCGAGGCTTGGTCCAAGTAAATCCATCACCAGAACGTTCTCTTCCCCATCAACACCAGCCCATTTTATCCCAGGGATTCCGCCTACCAAAAAAGCACAATAAAATTACGCATACTCAGTTCTCCAAAAGTTGTAACCAAAACAAAATAGTCAATCCGAACACGTACTTCCTCCTTGAAGAATATTATATAGCTTAGCCTCGTAAAGCAATTGAGGGTGTTTCGTCTTAGTATTTTCCTGCAAACCAACACAAACCATGAACTAGCAAATAAACACAAAGATTAACAAATCGAAAGCGAGATCAGCTTAAAGCTCCCCCAAAACAAATGCAAAATATGAGAGGAACTTACGATCTTAACCGCTACGATCTCGAACGTATCGATATGTGTAGCTGCCAAACGGAAAAACACCATAACGATAATCAATCAGGTAGCAAACATAGCAAATAGCAACAGAGATGTGTGAGTGTAGTGGAAAAAAGACTGACCGAGAAAGATCTCGCCGAAGGATCCGTTGCCGATCCTGCGGCCAAGCTTGAACTTGCCACCGACGAATCTTTCCATCTAGGGTTGGAGCATGAAAAGAGACAGAGAATTGAATAATAGATATGATTGTTTGCGTGTTGACGAGGGAGGGAAAACAAAGAGACTAGGAAGAGAGTTTTCGGAGTGTGTGAGAAACTAAAACCACGGAGAGAAATGGTGACTTAATACAGTGGCTGCACTCAGAATATAGGACGGCTGGATTTGGTGAGTTGGCTGCTTACGTTATAAATTATACGGGGTATTTTCGGGTAGCCCAACGTCTTATGAATTATATTTGTTCCTTTATTACAATATAAAAAAGTGACTAATTTATTTTTCATAAATTTGATTCAGATTTGGAAATTAAGCACTAGCACTACAAAGCCATTGCAGATTTCAAATAAAATAGGAATATCACTATTAATTATTACATACATAATAAGTTCAATGATATTAAAAGAAAATTAAAATTTATTATATTGAAATTATTGTAAGTTATTCAGGAAATTAAAATTTTTATCGTCACAATCACATACATCATCATGTTTAAACCTTCTTTTCTCACATTGTTTGATGGTACTATTTTTTTTCAAAACATAAATATTAAATTTAAAAAGATCTCCAAGAGTTATTATTAACAAAAGAAAAGGTAACGGCGGTCATTACATTAGATTAGGACGGGCGGTTTAGAGGTCTCGTTGTGGTGCGCGCGGCGGCAGGCATTTAATATGTTCATGCAAACGGCGCTGCTTTTCTTTCTTTTGAAATTATCAGATAGGAAACGGCACAATTTAGCCACGTCTGATGAATGTGACAGTTTTGGCCTTAGGATGAAGGTTAACTATCTTGCTATCATAAGTTTGGTGGGACCTACAGAGTACATGTGGATCGTATGTTGCATGTAAAGTAAAAGCAGAGGCAAAGGAGGAGGGAGGACTAATTTATTAGCTAATATTTATATTCTTCAAAGACAAATGCTTTCGACCATTCAAAATATTCCAACTCATCGTCAGATCAATTATAATGTATTTACATTTAATAATTAAATTTAATATTTTAAAAATTGGATAAATTAAAATTTTAATATAAAAAAATTCAATTAATATTACATATAATCAGTAGGTAAAAATTAAATAAAAATTTCAAAATTTAAATATAATTAAATGAAATTCTAAAATTTAAACATTTATTCAAAAATTATTGAATAAAATTAATTAATTAATTAATTATAGTTTATAAAAATAGATGGGTTGATAACTAATCTTATTAAAATAAATTACATAAAAATAAAAAATTAATCGAATTAAAATTTTTATTAATAAACGAATTAAAATAATTCGATTCTTTAATGATGAATTAAAAAAATCTAACTCCATCACGGACATAAATTTGCGAGGGTACTTACCAGCCTACAAAAAGAAACAATTACATCGTTTATTATTAGGCTGCTCCGCTTTAATTAATTTTCAACACTTATTGTTTGTCACTCTGTATTAACCCGGTGAAATTGACCACGAGTCGCGCAGGGGAAGAGATTCCAAAAATAAATAAATAAATATCAGTTCACCGGACTCACCAATGGCACCGGCCATGTCCGACGACGTCCAAAAGATGGTGGTGATAGGCCTAGTGTGGGGCGCCACCAACGCCCTAATCCGCCGTGGCACACTCCTCTGGGATCGTCAGTCAGTAAAATCGTCACCGCCATCGAACTCGCAAAAACTCCACCGGAAAATTCTGTCGGCGGTCAAGAACTGGGTAAGCCTTCTGTTCTTCTGGCAATACTCGGTTCCTTTCTTGATCAACCTCTCGGCGTCTGCTACATTCTTCGCCATCTTAAGCGACGCCCCAATTTCTCTGGCTGTTCCCGTCACCAATGCGACGACGTTTGCTGCGACTGCTGTGTTCGGGATGCTTTTGGGGGAAGAGATTCGTGTTGGGTTCGCTTTGCTGGGTATGGGTTTTATTGTGCTAGGCGTTTGGCTTTGTATTGCGTGACTGCTTGATGCTCTTTAGATAATACGAATAAATGATTTTGGGTTCTTGGCTTCTTGTTGGTTGGACGGTATACTTAATTCTTTTTCAGTATTTTGCTTGTTGGTTTAGGGAGCTATTATGTTGTGATCACTTTCTAAAAGATTATTTAGGTAGTGTTTACGTTGTTTTTTCATTTGTTGTAAAAGGTAATAGAAATTGCTTGTGGGGGGAGTACGATCCTTTCTTTGGGTGTTCATTTTCGGGTAATTAAAGAGAACTGTTCTTTTCTGATCTCGTGATTGTCTCGAAGATCTATGGGATTACACAGACAAACAACCCCTATTGACAATGAAAGAGAATAAAATCAATATGATCAACAAAGAAAATTGGTTGCAAGATTAATTCTTCATGAGGGGAAAAAAAAAGAAAGAAGTTGCCAACGTATGCATCGTAGAATGCAATATTTGATCCTTTCACTTAAAACCTGTTTGTATCATTTGCAGTAGTTGCAGATCACGTAGGTTATCTCTTACCCACTTCATCTGGCCCTGTTTGGCAGGGTTAACTGGCTGTATGGGGGTAATGTCCACCAATTAGCAGGGTTTTAACTTTTAACTGCACATTGACTGATGCTGATCGGTCCGTTCCACTTGCAAGCTCAGGGCCAAAAAATGACGGTAAGTTGCTATGAAGCGTGCACCACTGCGATCAATCTTAACTAGTCCACCTCTTGTTGCCCAGTTATCTGCATTCCATAAGCTAGAATAAGCCCTCGTTACTTGTTTGTTTGAATAAGCTATCCCCTCGTCGCGTAGTTTAGGAATTTTATATAAGTACCACCTGAATCGGAAACAGTCTCTCTATTATGTAGAGATAAGACTGCGTACTATCAGACTCTCTTAAATTCTGCTTCACTACTAGACTTCAAACTAAGTGTGATGATATAAGTACCATCTCAAATTGTCATGATGATCCTTGATGATTAGTATCCCCTTTGGTTTCTGGATGCATGGCTAGATACTATTGAATCTAGCAAATGAAACTAGAGTGTGATTATTTATTATAAAGTTCAAAGAAGTATAAGAAGAATTTAAGATATGTTGAAGATAGCATAGGTGCTTGTGATGGCCTGAGACTTGCCTTGAATTAGCAGGTTAATAGAGGACTGAATATCTGCTTTCCTGCTCTTATTGCTATCGTTCTGTCTTATATATGTGTGTGTGTCTATGTGAGAGTTACACTGTACTAATTCTTAACAAGTCTAACAGCAGATTGATTATTGTAGTATGTGAAAGGAAAATGTACGGTGTAGTTATGACAATCAGCAGTTGGGTCAAACCAGCGGTGAAATTGCTGTTCCCTGCTTCCTTTTCGTAGAGTGTAAATGATTGGTGGATGATGTATGGCTGACCTGAGACATTCCTCAAGTAACTCAAAAGTCTATCTCATCATGCTTGTTACAGGTAGAGGATAGCCTCACAAATTCGAAGTGGGAACCAAAACACTTTCTGATTAGCATCCATTTAAGTTTACTTCCTGGTTGTGGGTGTTAAGGGTGCGCTTTCACTAAAACTTTGTTGAAGACTGTACATTGACTTTAGGGGAGAGTACTATTGTGCATAACTAAGTGGTGCAACTTAGTATTTGAGCTTTCATTTCTGATCGAGGGAACAATTCGAAAATGCAAAAGGAAGACCATGGCCTTGCTTCCTGGTCAAATATTAATACTCATATAGTAGGCAGTCACTTCTCCACTGGAGTTTCCAGTTACCAATTTGATTAACAATTCAACACTGCCAAATAACAATGCTTGCTTGATTTTGCTAGAGACTGGAAGTGAAGAGTGTAGTTAACTAAATCAGCAAATTATTTTATCTGGATGATAATTTACTGTGACATGCAGTATGAATGACATTGAAAACTGGACACATCGTTACATGGTGTTTGATCTAATACAAATTGTAGTGCCTCGAACCTTAGAATGATAACCACCCCAGTAGTATTACATGCTTCTCGGAAAATTGACTTCAATCAAAGTTGGAATAAATGTTGTAACGATGAATAGAGCTACCGACCGAGGTTGCAAACTTGCCATTCCAATTCTATGTCAACCTTGGAAGTGAAATGGGGTGCTCTTTCAGCAAGGTTTTGTAAACAAGAAGTTTTGCCCTTGCTCATATGAACTTTTTTTAATCTTCTTTTTTTTTTTGTTATTGAAAATAAGCAATTTATTGACCATGTCATGGAATTTGACGTTGATTAAAAGATGTATAATTTTTATTACAAAACAAAATATAGTTAAAATTAAAAGTGTTTTTTATTTTTATGTTATCAAATAGTCTATTATAAAAAGTTTTTTCAAAAAAATTCTTTTTTAAATGACAGTCAAACAGTCAACTGACCTCTCAGAAAAACTCTTCTTAGAAAAGTTCTACTAATAAAAGCTCTACCGACAAAAGCTTTACTAACAAAAGTTTATTTAAATAGGCACTAAGTATAAGATACACCTAGGCAATGGATGTCTTTATGAGGTAAAATATTAAACAGGTTATATCATTACTCAAGCCATAATTGATCTAGTTAGAATGCTTATTAGGACTGTTTATTTTTGTTGCACCTTTTAGTTTTTAATCTTTTTTCAAATTTCTTTAAAATATAAATATTTTTAATTTTAATTTTTAATCTAAGTTTTTATAACATAAAATTTATAAAAAATTTTATTTATTTTATTTTTATAAATTAATTTATTATCAATTAAAGATATGTTATTTAATTATTTAATATTATAATTAACTTAA
>JANZLF010000221.1:10750375-10761679 GCA_026546835.1 Erythroxylum foetidum | reverse complement strand
ACTTAAAATATCTTTAAAATATATAAATTTGAAATAAAATTAATTTTAATAATTAAAATATGAGTCAATAAGCACCTACATTGGAAAACCTATATGCAATGATGAGCCTACGGTCACTTTTAAAATGATTGTAGTTTTGTTAATTTAGTCATTACTTTGGTTTCTTTTATTTGGCTTATTTATGATTTTATATTACATTATTTTGTTTGTATAATTTATTTAGTTTATTTCTTTAGTTTTTAATTAGATTCCTATTCAGTTTATGATCGAGAGTACATCTCAGCATTTAGTAAAAGTAGATCCTATTATAGAAAGAGCAGCGTAAGGAATCTTTCTAGGACTAATTTGAAATGGTTTGAACTAGATCATTGGATAAAAGGCTTAAGAAGTCACATGGATACAAAAGAATATAACAGCATGGCAGACCAATCACGCACAATGTTTGACTACACTAGGTTAGACCTAATTGCTATGGAATCTAGCTTAGTGAGCCCACTTGTTCAGGAGAACAATTTCGAGATCAAGTCGAACATCATCCAGATAGTGTAATAGTCAGTCCAGTTTGAGGGACTTCGAGATGAAGACCCCAGCATCAAGTTTAGCATCATCCAGATGGTGCAATGGTTAGTTTAGTTCGAGAGACTCCAAGACAAAGATCCCAATGCACATATCTCATATCTGTAACTTTCTAGAGATCTGCAATACATTTAAGATCAATGGAACGAACAATGATGTGATTAGAATGCGTCTATTTCCATTTTTCCTGAAAGGAAAGGCTAAATAATGGCTGAATTCTATGCCACATTCCTCGCTTACTATATAGGATCAAGTGGCAGAAATTTGTTTACTTAAGTACTTTCCCCTACAAAGACTGCAAATTTAAAGAATGATATCACGTCACACTCCCAACTAACGGTGAATCAATTTATGACACGAGGGAGAGATTTAATAAGAAGCTCAGATGATGCCTTCATCACAAACTACTGCTGTGGATGCAAATCCAAACTTTCTATAATGGGATAAGTCAAAGTACGAGGCAATGGATAGATGTAGTAACTAGAAGGACTTTGAACAATATAACACCCAAGCAGCCTAAGAGTTGATCGAAGACTTGGCCATGAACAACTACCAGTGGTGCTTGGCTAGAGCACAAACTAATAGGACAATGGGGGTTTATGAAGTAGATGTGGTGGCACGATTGGTGAGTCAAATGGAGACTTTGAGTAATAAGATAGACAGATTAACAATGCATCTACAAGGAAGGGTGATGCGGTGTGAAACATGTTGGCTAAATCACCAAGGACAAAAGTGTCGATCTGTTTAGCCCGAACGTATAAATTATTTGGGGAACACTCCTAGACCGTCAAATGATCCTTATAATAAATCAAATAACCCTGGACGGAGGACCATCCTAAATTTTTATGGGGTAATCTAGGATAACAAACAAACAATCCTCCACCTTGATATTAACAGTGAGTATCATTGCCAAAGAAGCTAAATATGGAAAAAATGATAATGGAATTTATTCATAATCAAGAGCAAAACACTAGAGACAACAAACATCCATATGTAAATTGGAGTTTTAAATTGACCAACTGATAATAATTTTAATTGAAAGGAAAATAGGGAATCTGCTGAATATATTTGAACCTAAACCTTATGAGCACTTGAAGGTAGTCACATTTAGAAGTGAGAAGGTGTTACAAAAAAAATGCCAAAACCTAAAATGAAGAGGAGGATTGTGAAAAGAGTTAACAAAAGATGAAAGTTATGGAGAATCGTCCTAAAACAAAGGAATTTTAGCCCACCATACCATACACAGTGAAGTTAAAGAAGGATCAAATGTACTAGCAATTCGATAAATTCATCGATTTATTTAAAAATTTTATATTAACCAACCACTTGTTGAAGCTTTAGCAAAATTTCTAAAGGAGCTACTATCTAACAAGAAGAAGTTAGAGGAATAGGCTACAATGCAACTAGACGAGGAGTGCTCAACAATCTTACAAAACAAAATACCAGAAAAGGATAAAGATCTAGAGATTTTTATTATGCCTTAATTGATTTAAGGGCTAGCATCAACTTAATGCCTTAAAAATTATTTATGAAATGGGATTAAAAGAACCTAAACATACTAGGATGAGCATTCTATTAGTTGATAGATATATTAAATATCCTAGGGGAATCATTGAGGATGTGTTAGTAAAGGTTGACAAGTTTATCGTCCTAATTGACTTCGTTAAATTTGATATAGACAAAGACGTAGAAGTACCTTTAATTTTAGGATGCCCTTTGTAGCTACAAGTAAAGCCATTATTGATGTTAGTGATGGTAAACTAGTTTTATGGTGGGAGAAGAAAAAGTAACTTTTAAGATATTCGATGCTATGAGACGTGCTCTTGATTGTGATGACTACTGATACTTTATTGATGCTAATGATTCTATAACTTCAGACATTATGCAAGAAATTTTGTTTAATGACATGCAGGAATTGTCTGTGATTCAAGATGAGGATGAATATGAACATAAGAAGCTCTTCATGAGAACAAAAGAAGGAAATTTACATAAATACAAAGACAAAGTTAAAGCCTTCCATTAAAGAACCACCAGAGTTAGAGTTGAAGACACACCTTGATCATTTTGAATATGCATTTCTTGAGAAAAATTACAAGTAATTGTTGCTTCAACTATAAAGGTGGCATAAAAGGAAAGGTCACTGAATGTGCTTAAGGAACTTAAAAGGGCCATTACATGGAAAATCTCTGACATTAGTAGGATCAACTTTTCTTTTTGCACACACAAAATTTTAATGGAGGAAAAGTTTAAACCTGTGGTACAACCTTAAAAAAGACTGAATCCAAACATGAAGGATGTATTAAAAGCTAAGGTAATTAAGCTCTTACATGCTGGAGTGATTTACCCCATTTTTGATAGTCCTTAGGTCAATCTAGTGTAGGTTATGCCAAAGAACAAAGGAATGACAATCATCTTCAATGAAAAAAATGAGTTGATCCTTATGAGAACCATCACTGGATAGAGAGTGTGCATTGATTATAGAAATTTGAATGATGTAATAAGAAAGGACTACTTCCCTTTTCCCTTCTTAGATTAAATGTTAGACCGATTGGCAGGACATATGTATGATTACTTCTTGGATAGACTTTTGGGCTACCTTCAAATCCCAATTGTTCTGAAAGATCAAAAGAAAATGACATTTACATATTCCTATGGTACGTTCACCTATAGAAGGATGCCAATTGGGTTGTGTAATGCATCTGCTACATTTCAAAGGTGCATATTGGCCATCTTTGACAATCTAGTTAAATATATAATGGATTTATTTATGGACGATTTCTCTATGTTTGGCGATTCATTTAATTTATGCATCTATAATTTAGAAAAAGTGTTGGAAAGAGGCGAGAAGACCAATCTGGTGTTAAATTAGAAAAAAAATATCACTTTATGGTACAAGAATGTATAGTTCTAGATGGTAAAATTTCTCACCATGGGATAGAGGTAGATAAGGCCAAACTTGAAGTTATAGAGAAACTACCAACCCCTCTTTATTTATGGACGGTTTCTCTATATTTAGCGATTTGTTTAATTTATGCATCCATAATTTAGAAAAAAGTGTTGGAAAGAGGCGTGAAGACCAATCTGGTGTTAAATTGGAAAAAATCACTTCATGGAACAAGAAGGTATACTTCTAGATGATAAAATTTCTTACTGAGGATAGAGGTAGATAAGGCCAAACTTGAAGCTATAGAGAAACTACCACCCCCTCCTTAATTAAGGTAATAAGAATTTTTTTAGGTCATGTGTGCTTTTATAGAAGATTCATTAAAGGTATTTTTTTACATTTATAAGCCCATAACCAAGTTATTAGAGAAGGACATACATTTTACATTTACCAAAGAATGTTTAGATGTGTTCAACAATTTAAAAGATAAGTTAGCTAAGGCCTCAATTATGGTTACACCAGATTGAAATTTATCTTTTAAGATAATGTGTGATGCATGTGACTTTGCGATAGATGCAGTACTTAGAAAGTGAAAAGATAAACACTTTCAACCAATCTACCATGTTAGCAAGACTTTGACAGATGCTCAGGAGAACTACGCAACAATAGAAAAGGAATTGTTAACTATAGTTTTTGTGTTTGATAAATTTCAATCTTGTTTAGTATTATTTAAAGTTGTTTTTTTAATCTTAACCACTATGCACTGAAATACTTACTAAATAAACCAGATGTTAACCTCATTTGATTAGATGGATTTTACTATTGCAAGAAATTCATTTAGAGATTAAAGATGCGAAAGGGCTTGAGAACCTGGCAACAGACCATCTCGCTTGGAAAATTCAAATTTGGAAGAACTAAATAAAGAAGGCATTGAAGATGCCTTTCTAAAAGAATGCCTTTATAGCGTGAAGGAGGTAAGTGATGCTGTGATCCCTTGGTTTGCATATACTGCAAATTTTCTTATATCTAAGATCTTACCAGAGGATCTGTCTTATTAGTAAAAGAAGAAATTCTTTATTGATTTTCCATACTATTTTTGGAAAGATCCATATCTATTTCATATCTGTATAGACCAAATAATGAGGAGATAGGTACCTCACTCTGAGGGATCATGTTGGATCCATTAGAGGAAACCATAGTGCAAATAAGAAAGCTCAGAAGATCCCAAACTCAAGTTTTTATTGGCCATCAATTTTTAAAGATGCCCAAAGGTATTTAGCTTCATGTGATATATGCTAAAGATTAGGTAATGTCTATATTTCATTATTGTTTTGAAAGATATTCGATTTATGGGGGACTGATTTCATAGGTCCATTTTTAAGTTTTTTTGTTAATAAATATATCTTAGTAGCTATTGACTATGTTTCTAAATTGGTGGAAGCATAGACTTTACCCATAAATGATGCTAGGGTTGTTGTAAAACTCCTTAAAGGTTTATTTTCCCATTTTGGCACACCTAGGGCGATTATCAGTGATAGGGGTATGCATTTCTACAATGCGTAGTTTGAAGAAGTACTTAAAAGGTATGGAATTAATCATAGAATTGCTACCCCCTATCACCCTTGAACTAGTGGCAAAGTCAATGTATCCTATAAGGATTTAAAACAAAATTTGGAGAAAACTGTAGAATCTCAAAGGAAGAACTAGTCAATTAAATTAGATGATGCTCTATGGGGCTATAAGATTGTGTATAAGATACCTATTAGCACTACACCTTAGAGGCTAGCTTATGGAAAAGCTTGCTGTCTACCTATTGATTTGTAATATAAAACATATTGGGACATTAAACTCATGAATTTTGATCTTCAAACTACAGGTGAAAAGAGGAACTTCCAAATTAGTGAATTAGACAGGAGACGGTTGATGTCTTATGAAAATTATAAAATACACGAGGAAAAAATAAAAAAAATATCACAACCAAATGATTAAGCATTCACGAGAATTGAAGGAGGGAGATCAAGTTCTTTTTATATAATTCTTGTATAAGATTATTTCCTTGTAAGCTTAAATCAAGGTGGTTTAGACCATTCATTGTGGAGAAAGTATCTCCATATAACATAATTGAGGTAAGTCATCTACACAAGGGTACTTTTAAGATTAATGGCCATTGAGTAAAGTTATATCTTAGAGGTGAGCTGGATAATAATAACGAAAATATCAACTTAACCAAGCCACCTTGATCATAAAAGATAAGTTGAGCTAAAGATGTTAACCAAGCACTATTTGAGAGGCAACACAAGAATTATGATTTACTTTTATTATGTCATTTTTCATATTTTATTTCTTAATTATATTTTGTTATTTTTTATTTATTGTGTTTTTAATCCTTTTTCTTATACTTTGCAAGATGTAGTTTAACATTGGATAGGTTAGAGATTAAAAAAAAGTTGCCATAATTAGAAAAATACTGCTAACCCTTCTCAATTATCATATATACTTATATTGTGTACATAGGAGACAATCTACAACTGTAAGTGTTAGGAAAGGGTTAATGAATTTTTAATGATTTTCTTTGAGCTTATTATAATATTGATTAGTAAATTTTATTGATTGATATATTAAATTGGTTGAAATCTGACCGCCAATACTCTATTTCATTGTTCAATATTGAGTTGAATTGGTATGTAAAAGGATGATAGAATAAATCGCTTCTTTAAGTCATATTTTTATTCTTCATTGAGATAATCAAATTGAATGAAATTGCATATTATTTACACATATAAATCAATCGTTTTCATGAGCTTTGAGCCTAAGATGAACATTGTAAAATTTTTTAGCTCTTATTATTCTTTCGTGTACTCTTATTATTCTTTCGTGTATGTTATCATGTATAATAGAATGATTCTAAAACTTGCTTTTATTATAGATATTGAGATCATATTTGTTAAATTAGAAGCATTAACATGATAAAGGCACTAGCCTATTTCTTTGACATTTACCATACCCATAATTTAATCCTTTAGGAATAACCAAGTTGAGCTTTGGCCTTTTTCGTAGTTATTAACCCACATTATTAATCTTTATCCCATTTTTTAAAGATCTTTTTATTATTTTGAACTCAGAAGGTTATTTACATTATTTACTTTTTGAGAATTGAAAATGTTGAAAGGTACATTATTTCTTTAATTGTGGTATTGAATGCTCGAATTATTGTTTAGATTGAAAAGAAAGAGAGCATAAAAAATTGTGAATAAGTATATGGTACCAATAGAGTTGTACTAAAAGGACATATGTGTTTTGTAAACAAGTCTTATAATTTTCTTTTAGTAAATTTTCTTCAATTTAACCTTTTTTGATATCTCAACCATACTATACCTAAAACCCACTACAACCATATAAACACCTTTCAATTTTTGTTCCTAGTTTCTACATAAGTGGTGGAGATGTGATAATATTGCAAACCTATGGTAAGAGTTCTACCATGTATTGATTGAGAGTTTTAATACTTTTCACCCTAAAAACTTGAGCACATTGAGTGAAATCTTAGTAAGGGTGTAAAAGTTTAAGTTTTTGATTTCAATGTGATTATTTATTTGGTTATTATTAATATGGACTTACAAAGTTACCTTTAGGATAATTTGATTCTAATTGTATATTAATTTGATTTATAGGATATGATGATTTATAGTATGAATGGACAAGTTGAGAGTGATAAGGGATTGATGTTGTAAACTTGATAATTTTGGTTATGGTTTACTCGAGGACAAGTAAAAGCTTAAGTGTGGGGATATTCCATAGATGCATATTTGATCATATTTATTACCCCATATTTGATATATCTTTGTTTGATATTGTATACTTTTATCATATATTTGGTACTTAATTTGCTCAAAATGTGTTTATAGGTTATAATTTCCATCATAAACTTAAACAAAAAGAATTTGAACGAAAACATGACATAATAATAAGATTTGAAGAAAAAAAGGAATACACGGTCGTGCATCAACCCACGTACCTCTCTGAAGCCATATAGAACCACGAATTCTGGGTATTTTGGGTTATACATGGTTTAGTACACAATCATGTATCAGACCAAGCATCACCTAGAACCCTAAAATTTATCGTAAAAGGACGTGTTCAGAGGCAAAATGCGAGAGAATACATTAGGATCGGATTACAGAAGTTGAGATCGTTCAGAAGGCGCAATTTTGAGTCAAAGAAGTGGAAAACCCGAATAAATCATCAAAAGATTCATCAAAATACAAGATTGAACCTTTACCTTTCAAGAATATTCAACAAAAGACAAACGACGAGATTTAGAATAATAAACCCATTATTTTTCAAATCGTTTTTCCTTTTATTTATATTTGAATTTATGTTCTACAATCTATAACTAAATTCTTTTAGTGCCTAGGTTAGATGAACCCTAGTTTTATGAAATAACATGTCTTGCTTCTTTTATTAATGGAATTGTCTAGATTCGTATATTGTGATTCAATTACATGTTTAATATATGTTCTAATAGGTCCAAAATATTAGTGCATAATTCGATTTCATAATATAGAGATTGAGAAATCCTATGTGTAAATAGATCCACTGTAATTGGAAGGACTTGATTACAAACCAAGAGAAGGATGACAAAAATCCCATAAATTAGGTTAAACTTAATAGTTGGATTCACAAATTGGTAAAACAATTATATAAACTTTAACTTGAGTTATTTGGTTGATAACTTTATGTTCCCGATTTTCTGATATGTGTAAGTTTTAAAATTCTAACCTCGATATTCCACAAACGTATGGGTCGTTCACGTAGTACCTAAAGTATCGATTCTATAAGGAGGGTTGATCTAATACTAAAGTCTAAGGTCAGAAACTATTAAAAAATCAAGCAAACAATGAATTTAAACACGAGAACTAAATAAATCAAATAAACCAAAATTAATTAACAAAACACTAATTGACAATAAAACTTAACGAAAACAATCAACGAACAACGATTAACAATTTTAGATTGAACGTGGATAATCATTTAATGAAAATTGATTGATTTATTGAACAATAATAGCACACCCTAGAACTTAACCTGGTGAATTAATCAAAAGAGACAAAGGGAAATTATCTATCCTTAATATTAACCTAACCAATTAAGATTGATCAAATTAATGTTTCTATACGATCCTAGGGTCAATTATTCTCTCTCAAGTTATAATTGAACCCTAAAGCATAAACCTTAATTAGATTGTGGGAAGTTATAATCTTTCAATTAACAACCTATCCAAAACCTAATCAGTTCTTAAGTTCTCTAATAAACAATAAGAAACCTATACGTGATCTCTCTACGCAAGTTTTACCATCCTGATTTAATTCCATATCTATTAAATTACCTAACTCTTATTAGCCCAATTTAATTGTTTTTTCTTGATTCACCCCCTCAATTTATTAACGAGATATGAAGTCCAAAATTAAAACACAATTAATTCAATAAACACATAAAACAATCATATTTCATTAAATAAAAAATAACATTCCAAAGGTGAGTATAGAACATCAATCAACAATTCGATTCTATCGCCAAACTATATATCCCAATTCTACAATCAAATAAAACTAAAATATATAGGAAATAACTCAAAGGGACGATGGGATACTGCAACTTTAGAAAGCTTCTTATTCTGGGAAGCATGTTGAGTCTACATCGCCTTCCTCTTCCTCTTCCTTCTTTTCTTTCTCAATCTCTCAAAGTTCTCTCATTTAGGGTTTCGTTGTGGTGGTTGATCAAAAAGCTCCTTTCCTTCTTTGTCGTATTCTTTATATGCTTTTTGTGTTTTGAGCAGCTTGAGGATTTTTTTGGGTCAAAAAGATCTAAAAAAATCTCTCAAAACTTGACTTTTTTTACTGTCTACGCGTCTACCCGTTGTAGGCCATGATCGTAGGTCATGTCTTAGGCTTTTATCACGATCATGGCAATTAGGCCACAATCGTGGGTTATATCTAATGCTTCTATCACGATCCTGGCATATGGACCATGATCGTCGGGTGTTGTTTCAACTCAAATGTCTCCGAAACTTCTTCATTCTTCGATGATGGCCTTGAAACACTAACAAACACATCAAGATACCTTAAAGACATAATAATTAGTCTAACAAACTTGTACTAACCCATAAAAAACACTTAAACACAGTTAATTGACAAACTAACACAATTCTAACCTAAAAACATGCTAAACAATTATGTTAACAATTAAGAACATATGAAACTAAGCCTTAAAACATGATGCAATACACATTTATCACCTTAGGATTAGTTGTTATTAGACTTAAGAGTGAGATATTAGTATATCATAGGAATCTATACAGTCTAATGAAATAAAAAAACAATTACTCAATAAATGATCAATCAATTAAGGGTATTTAGGGGGATTTGAAACCTAAACACTAAGTTTTGATATAAATAGTTTTCTAGGAAATTTCTTAATTCTTTGTTGTTGCATGTTTTATTTTAATTTCTTTCCTTTAATTTAAATCCCAAATCAAACTCGTAGACTGGATAATTTGATAACGGTAACTACTTATATTCATCATCTTCATGGGACCAACTCATACTTGCTAGTATTAGCTACAGTTACGTCGTATACTTGCGGTTATTTCATGATTGAAACTTATAAAATATTTAATCAGTGGAATAAGAAGGAGACAAATTAGGGTGAAGATGGGACAAGGAAAAAAAAAGAAATTAAGTTCTTGCAACCTACACCATGCTTAGGACTTTGTAACTCTCTAGAAGCGTGTAGGATCGTTTCATCACCATATGCAGCTATGTAAGTACATATATGGCCATGATACTGTAGAAGTAAGAAACTGAGGAAAATTTTACATATATGACTAGATACACACCCGTTTAACTAACCATGAATTTCCCAAAATCTTAATTTTTGTTATATAAGGACATTTGTGTGGCCAAATATAAGATGAATCATTTTTAAAAGCATAAAAGGGGGTTGAACTCTTATTTCTTTAGATGTAAGGACAACTAACCTTCTCTTTTTCTTATAATGTTACTCTCTCTCTAGAAATTGTTTATGATATTATTTTATTAATGTTTTAGGTATTCACATATGAATGATTAATGTATTCATTCTCAATAGATTAATTATGTATGGACCCATTGTTAGAATCTAGATTACAATACATAATTATTGTAACTTTGATTCATTTGCAGTAACTAATAGTTGTGAATCATTAGGGATAACATAACACATTTTAAATGACCCAAGCTTACGTGATTGTTGCCTAGATAATCCGTTTTCCTAGTTTATAATATAATTTTCATGTAAATTTAAAGAGCTTATTCTATGTTGTTTGATAACTAGTTTTAATCAAAGAGCTTATTTTGATTAGATACGACCTAAGGGAAAACTAGGGTTAACAAAGCTTGTTGTTAACCTATGATTAATAGTTTCTAAGAGAGGTATAATAACAACATAACAATCAAGTGTGCTTATTTGAGTGTAGGCTAAGATTGAACTAATAATCGGATTCTAAACTTATTCATCAATCTTATCACTTTTTGACTATTTGACTTAATTTGTTTTTATTAATTCAATTTTACTTTGTTTCCTTAATTTAATCCAACCATCCCCTAATTTCCTAAACACCAATTCATTCATAATAAAATCTACACACACACTCTGTAGCACCCCACTCCCGCCAAGACCCGAACCCGATATCGATGGTGATATCCGAGCCCGTGCCCCGCGAGGGTGGCATGCTAGAACGATCACTACCTTTTTAAAACTTGACATGACATTATTCTTTTCTTTCAAAACGGTTGAGTGCGGAAAAC
>JANZLF010000221.1:10739818-10750275 GCA_026546835.1 Erythroxylum foetidum | reverse complement strand
CATGTGTAATGCAGCAATTTGCCTGTACTCAATCCTAACCCGATCCAAATTTCCAACATACCCGTCACACCGGTAACTGGATGTTACACACTCTTTGTGGATACGATGCCTACTTACCATTACTATAAATTTTAGTGTGCAAAGATAGGTTTTATTTTCTAGTATGTTTGACACGTATTAGTGATTTAGTTTTTGCTTTTGATTTTAATTGGTGTTATGTTAATATGTGCTCAATTGATTATATATTTAGTCAACAACACTTAGTGATTAATTATAAGAAAATGTTTAAGCTACTCACTTTAGTTCATGATGTATATGGTTTTAGGCACAATTCGAAAGCGAAGGAACTAAAGTGAGTCGAAAGCACAATATTTGGACCATTTTCTAAATATTCACACTCACTTGGCTTCATGGAGCAAAAAGTAGAAGACTAACAGCAGTAAGAAGACAAGAAAATGAAGAATGAAGAGTGAAGAACAAGGCATAGGAACACTCTCGGCCACACCGTAGTGTGCATGGGAAGATGTCGCACGCCCATGCCCATTAGCCACCTCTCACACTCATGAGTGGTCGCTCACGGGCATGAGAAGAGGGAAAAATGTCCCATTTAACCCTACATCTTTAATATAAATGGATAGAATATGCGACGGTAGAAGGGGATGAATGTTTTGGTGTTTTTGTCTGGGAAAAGAGTGTAGCTTTTGGTAGAATGAAGAGGGAGATATAAGCTCTCAATAGTGAGAGACCCAAGGAGGCCTAAACATCCTGATGTTATTTCAGAGGTGACATTGACACTAACTAACCTAGTTAAGCATTCTTTCCTTATATTTATTTTTTTCTCTCTTTGGGAATTGATTGTATTATTGGGTTTTATGTATGAATGATAGAATTCTCGTTATCATTCAATTGTTTGTGTGTGAACCCATAGCTAGAATTTCAATATAATCTATAATTGTTATATTTAAGATTCATTTGTAGCGACTAATGGTTTGTAATCATTAGGGATAATATAATCTAGGTTAAATGACCCTAGCGTATGTTGTTGTTGCTTAGATTGGTCTATTTTCCTAATCTGTAATACGATTGTCCATTTAAATTTAGAGATCATATCCTAGGTTATTCAGTGGCTAAGTTTAATTAACGAGCATCTCTTGATTTATCATATACTAACAATAAATTGAGATTAACAGAGGTTGTTGTTAATCTACGATCAATAGTTGCTAGGAGAGGTTTGAGAACAATAAATTAATGAAGTATGTTTAACTGGTTGTAGGCCAAGATTAAACTAAAGAATCAGACTCCCAATGAATTCATCACTTCCATCATTTTGAAATGTTTTCTTTATTTTTTTAGTTATTTCAAAACCAAACCAACCCCCCAAACCCAAACATCAATTATTTTCATAATAAAAGCTATCTGAACACTCTCAGTGGGATCAGCCTATAATCACCAGTGTTATACTTGTAGGTTTATTTTAATTTGCGTGGCGTTAAGATGCATTGCTATCATTTCTATATATTTGTTTATAATTATTTTATAGTTATTTCTTGATGTTTTATGTTTGCTAGTGTTTTTATATAGTATTGACGAGATCTCATCAATAAGATTGATCGATAAGACACTACGAAGGGAATATGTTAGTGTTGTTGGAGGAAATTTTATCTATAATACATACTCCCAATCCTATAACTCAGGTTGGAGATATCACCTAAAGCTTAGTTATGGAGAGTATCGGTAGTGAAACTACTGCCTAGATAGGCTATAGGGTGTAGAACAATTCCCACATAGACCAAGGACCTCTTATTCTAACTCAGGTACATCTCTGAAAGATATTGTTGCCATTAATACTGAACATTTCTAGTAGGATGTAAGTCAATTTTTGCAAGATACAAGGTCTAGCATCTAAAATTTGGAGGGGCAGATGGGTTTAGATAGCAGTGGCTATTAACTGCTTAGAATCACAAAGTGGAGGAAAGATGTCATCCCAACCTGAAATAAATCCCTAAAGTGTTTAAATACTAATTCCTTCATATCTTTTCGACTCATCACTTCTATACTATCTGCCTTTTAAAGTAGGATCAACTTTTTATTTCTTCTTATTTGAATAACCCTACAAAAGTATTTGATATTCTTGTCTCCTTCTTTTAACCACCATTTGGGATTTTTTCTTAGTAGGAGTTCAACAAATTTAATGCATTAACATAAGATCTCAGTGTAATCACGTCTTAGGTTTTGGAATTTAGTTCATAATGATGTTTAGGCTACTCCTCCTGAGTTTCATTATCTTTGTGTAAGGTTCAATCTTGTATATAATTAGAGGGTTATAGATCACACTCTTAAATAATTTTGAACACCTTTTTATGGCCTTTAATTTTTGAACTCATATATATGATTGAGTACCTTCAACTTTGGTTCTAGTAATTTTAGTACTATCTCTAGAAAACTTGGATGCGATATACTAAAATTGAAAATTTTGAGTGGTGTTTTACTCTTTACATTAGCTACCTTATTTGAACAAGTATAGTAGTATGATCTGTAGTAAGTGGATTGCAAAATTTATCCTAGATGAGTGGAAACAAATTGATATCTAACTTTTTTTTTACATAAATCATTTTCGTGATTGTTTGTTATTCTAATTAAAAAAAGTTTCCAATATAGCTTATATTAGTTAACTTAAGATCCTTGGTGAGCTTCAGCAAATGATCATTTCTATATTTGGAATTCAATCTAGCACCTTGGATTTTTGAAAGACTGAGAGTGCAATTGAAGTCTCCTATCAATGTTCATAGAGTGTTGGGGTTATCAACTAATGAAAATAGATTAGGCCATAACTATTTCATTTGAAAGTTTGTATTAGCTACATAAAATGAGAAAAAGAGTTTGAGAGTGAGTGAGAAATATCTTGGAGAGTATAAACTGATATGAGCAAGACAAAGGTTATAGTTGAAAAATTTATATATCTAAGGAGATAAATTTTTTTCCATTGTAATGGTTTTTGTTGTTGGACAAATTTATCCATCCTTTCTTTGAAGAACAAAGACATTTTTGACAATGGTTTTTTGTTTTAGTTTCTCCAAACCAATAACATGGGTTTTTTATGATTAAATGATCTTTGAAAACCTACTATTTATTAAGGTAGTTTAAAGCTTTTAAATTCCAAATTAGAAAGTTCATTTCCTTGGAGCATTGTCCGCTCTTTTCTTTTAGATTTGTGTCCTACCTTACTCTTGATATTAGAGGCTTCAATGAAGTGAACTATAGAAGATGGAGGGAGTTCTTAGGGCCTTTTCCTATAATTTTTGTATAGTTTAGGAATTAAAATGAGTTTAGGGTCTTGTCCTACACCTTTAGTGAGCTCCAAGTTATTGGCATTAATGTTAGCATTTATTTGCTTGGTTTATGCCCCCACTATGGGAAATATCCCTTTGTTGGATTTTTCCTTTTCAAAATGTGTGGAATTTAATCTTTTTCTACCATCATCTTTTAACTTTTGGGGTTGCATTTGCTATGAATAAGACCTGGGTTGTATTGCTAGGTTCCTTGCTTCTTTGATTGGCTTAACTAGTATACCTTTTGCATGTTTGAGATTTCATAATAACTAATTTTGTTGGACCCGTTTCCAGAGCCCAACTTCCTGAGTCCTGAAGCCTTGTGCTTATTACCGTGTAGGGTCATTAGCTGTTACTCCACATTCATGGAGAGTGCACACTAATTAACCACCAAAATCGTAAATTGACTTATTCAGCTTTAATTCTTGAGTTCGTTTTGAAACAAGAATCACCTCAAACGGAGTTATATAACTCAATGTATGCTTAAAAAGCCTAAAAGCGTTCATACTTTAAACATGCTCTCCTAATCGACCTCTCATTCACTTTAATGTAAACTTCCCCAATTCAATTCCAAATGGTACAAATTTTTATGGAGAGGAAGATATATGTCTTAGGAACCTATTGGTATAAGAATCACCTCAATTGGAGGTTGGATGCTGGAGTTATGCCCAAAAGAATAGACTATGTTCACACCCAAAAACAAATTAAACCTCTTTTGGCGTGATTACCATAACTTTTAATATATATGTGAGATTGAGTTCGTTTTTCTACCATTAGAAAGAAGACATCTAGACCTACAACTCTCATGAAGACCACAAAATGAGATTAGGCCTCCAACTATGTAAAAAATCTCCATCTTTCCTGTAGATGTCCGTTAAACGGACATCCATGTCCATTTAATGGACATGAATCGAGTGTAGGATGCCAAATGACCCGAGAAAGTCCGTTAAACGGACATGCATGTTCGTTTAATGGACATTGACTAGCCAAGGGGTGTTTTTCTACCCAAAAATGTCCGTTTAACGGACTCCCATGTCCGTTTAACAGACACTGGGGCTCCCCAAAGCCTCCAACGCCTCTTCAATGCTTCCAATCTTCAACCTTACTTCATAAACACTTTCACACTTCCCAAATTCACTCATTCTAAAGCCCAAACACTTCATAACACATCAAACTCCAAGTTCAACTTAGCATATTCTCAAATTCCAACTTAATTGGGTCATCAAAACTACCAATGCCAAACATTTATCATCAAAGGTATCATAAACACAAACCATATAAACAACATAATGAACAGTAACTGTTATCTTCCAATTCCCATAACTTTTTCCTCCTAACCCTAATACTTGCATATAATACCTCAATGGAAATATAACAAAATGATTTACAAATTTCATGAAGGCTGCAAAAATCAATTCCATCATTAAAGGAGGTAGAAACTCACTCAAAGGTACTGCTCCTATAATGACCAATGAAATAGTGAATAGAGCCACATGAACAGTAACTGAACTAGGTTTAACCCCCATAAGTCTTTACTCCTAACTCCAAATAAGGCACATTATACACCATTAGTAAGCTCTAAACATATGCTACAATCTTCAAGAAGACCTCCCAATCCAATTCAAACATTAAGAGAGTCAAAATCACAAGCAAAGTTGCTATCAAATTTTTACAAAAATTGACAGCACTTCCCTTAAATCAGAATACACATTTTTATTCTACACTCAACCTCAATGCATATAATTTCTTACATTCAATAGCATCATGTCATTCACCAAGTTCCTCTCTTGCTTTTTCCTAATATCCTACATTTCTCTACTCATCAACCATGCATAATTCATATTCCAATATCAAAATCATCTCTAACAAAAATTATATACAAAAAATCACTCATTTACTTTCATTTTCATATTTCTAATTTCCACTCAAAGTTCGGGGTCCAACAAACAAGCTTCCTCAACCAACTGGAGAAAATTGGGCTGAGAGGAAAGAAAATTGGAGAATCTAAATGGAGAAGCTCTTTTCTGAATGGATGATAAAAATCTAACCTCTATTGGAGAATGATCTAAAATGTTTAGGTAATGTATAACACTATATGATCTAGGAAAACTAAAGCTCCATGACGAATTAATGAGAGTTCTATCTAACTTCCTGGCAACATAAAAATCTCCACTTTGTTTGTTGTTCCAAGTAAAACATAGACCACTGGAATTAAGATCATACAATGCTTTTCCTTCAACACATTGCCTAAAGTCACTCATTCCCTTTAGAGTTGAGGGACTTATAAGATCTGCCTCATGTGGAAATAAAATTAGCATTAAAGTCACCCACAATAATCCAAGGCAGATTTCCCATCAAAAGGTTAAGATTAGATATAAATGTCCAAAGGTTATTCCTATGGTTTAGGTTGTTAGAACCATAGACACAAGTCACTAGGAAGGGGGGGACTGGTCTTGGGAGTTAGCTCTAAATGAACAAACTGATTATTAGAACTTAGGATGTTGCACAGATAACTATGAGGATTCCATGCTAACACTATTCTAGCATTAGAAGCACAATCTAAATTACTATACGAAGGCCATCTAGGAAACATGGAGGAGCAAACATTATTCAAAAAGAAGGAGACCTAATCATAGATTTAAGCAAACACACAAAAGACACAGACAATCTCATAAGACAAGGATGTACTGTTAATTGTTTTTTGGGTTACTTAGACCCCTAACACCTTACATTGTTCTTTAGTTTTGGAGGTTCTAATCTCCTTTTCCTTTTGAACTGACATTTCTGAGGTTGATTCCAACTCCACTCCGTGCTTCTCTTGATTGTTTGTTATCACCTCCTTACCTTTCTCCAACTCATGATGTTCTCCAGTTTTGAATACTCTCCCTATCAGTGCCCATTCCCTTTTTTGTGCACTCTAACCAGGCCTTTATTCGTATTATATCCTTATTTCCTTAAAAGTTATTTCCCCATCCTCATTATATGTAGCTAGTTGAAAAGAGGTAGGCCAGCTTCTTTCTATTTCTAGCTCTATTCACATCCTTGCATATACAATCCAAGCCATCCTAGCAGTTTGAGAATCACTTGCAATTCTACGAAGTCCTTCTGTGTTCCAGTATTCAACTGGAATATTATAAAATCTTGCCCACACTGGAGCACACCTCACAACCTCCTGTTCACCTCCATTCAAACTCCACTTCTTCATAAATAAGGGTTAGCCTTGGATGTGCCAAGGGCCTTTTTCTAACACAGAAGTTACTCCTATTTCCAACTCAAACTTAAACAAGAAATTATTGCAGCTAGTAATCAAAATATCCTTCAGCCCAAACTCAACCCAAGATTTAGTCAAAACTCTTTGTATTATAGGGAACGTAGGTCTCTTGCCTATGAAGAAACCAATCAGTGCTAACCTGAAATTTGCAGCTCCTTGCTTAGCTAACTCTAGAGGACGTATGAGAAAAATCTGATTCTCCTTGATCTCTGGGGGGTAGTAGGATAACGATTTATCTGCCGAGGTTTCTAACATGCCATTTGCAACCACATACTTCCAAGATTTGGTAATCCCCTTAGCTTCCAAACCTTGACCTACAGCTTTTGTTACCGACTCCAACTGCGACGCGACTGTTCCTTCAACTACTAGGGATTTGCTTACGGTTTGATTTTGTTGAATGTGAAAGCGGGATTTTTGTAAAGGTTTTTGTGCAGAGGAGGTAAGGATGGTGTTTGGGTCGGTGTTTTGATTTAGGGTTCAATTTGGGTTTTCATTGGTGGATTTTTGGTGTGTCTGCGGTTCATGGGTAAAAAGAGGGGATCAGGGTTGGGTAAGAGAAGAGGATGAAGCCATGGAGAGGGATCTCACTCACATGTAATCTCAGAAGTTCTGGACAATCTCTCGCCCAATTGCTTGCTCTCAAACGCTCTCATCGCTTTAGTCCCCCAAAACGTATTTCATTAATTCAAATATTATTAATTGATTTACTAATTAAAATAAAATGAATTGATTGATTAATGAAATTATAATTAACACATATAATTAATTAATTAATTAAAATATTGTTAATTGATTAATTAATTAAAATTATGGAACTAATTAAAACACGAAAAACGAAGAGTGGGTTTATGATAAAATTTTAATTTTTCAGTCTCATTTTAAAAACATTTAGAGATATGGCCACGTTAGGACTAGGATATGATAAAAAAAGTGACTATCCTGTGCTGCTTAAACA
Organism: Erythroxylum foetidum; assembly: GCA_026546835.1. Taxonomy (NCBI): domain Eukaryota; kingdom Viridiplantae; phylum Streptophyta; class Magnoliopsida; order Malpighiales; family Erythroxylaceae; genus Erythroxylum; species Erythroxylum foetidum. Next base: position 10,742,720 of record JANZLF010000221.1, on the reverse strand, counting down.
TGATACTAAGTCATTTTCTATAGCCCCAAAAGTTGAATATATCTCCAACTTAATACACTATTTTTGGTCCTTTAAAGTATATAATAAATTCATAGTTTTTGAAAATAATATATATTTATTAAATATTTTATTAAAATGTATAATTTATTATTTATTGCAAGTCTAATGAAGAAAAGGATAGTGAAAATGATTGGCACCTTCCGACATTGCATTTGATTGTTTCTTTTGACCAATTATTAACCCCAGTTACTAAGTCAACAAATGCATTACAAAAGAACCAGCAATTCAAATTTTACTGATAGGTATTTATTATGTGCATGACCTTGATGGATATAAAAAACATAGGGAAAAGAGTCGAGATATCGTGTACCACCATATATAAATGACTTTTAAATGATAGGACGTGGTCAGTTTTTCTTCTTTAAATGCACTCTTTCTTTTATCTATCTCACAGATGACGCCTCCTTTGTCATTCATTCAAGAGACTTGGTGAAATGAAACTAGTGCCACCTGCATTTTACTATTTCTTTAGATTAATAATGAACTCCACTTATTAGGACCCGATTAGATATTAGCTGATCAGTTACAAAATAGATGATTGACCAAAATTAGCTGATTAACTTTGTCAATCAGCTATTGATTCTGTTTAGTTGTTAGTTGGCTGGGTTGGCTGATTCAACCCAACCAGCTAATTTGTGCGACACTGGTCATGTGTAGCGTTTTGGAGAAACAGCTGAATTAGCTTTTTAGCGATTACTATTCTACCCTTACTTTTTTGCTACTCTTCGTTATATTTCTGTTGTTTTAAAGTATTGATTGTCACAGGGTTGAAAATGTGCATTACGACATATAGGAATAAGTGGTTGATAAAGCTTCTTCATTTGTCTCCAGTACCCTCCGTATGGGGCAAAAGCTACATTTTTATAAACATAAGATAAGATACTCATACAAAATAGACGGCCTTGTAGCAAAGATGGAGTCAAGATTTTTCATCATTTCTTTTGCAAGTTCTGTTGAAGAAATAACAACATGAAATTTGGAGTTGCACCGTGAGTAACCAGTCACGGGGTGACTTAATAAATAAAACATGCTTCATGTTAGAAATGATTTTTGATGATCAATATATTATAAGATGTTGTTGAAATGATTTTTAAGTTAGAAAAATCATTGAAAGCGTGTCTAGAGAGAGTGCAGAAAATTATGAAAAGTTGATATGTGTATTCTCTGTTTTCATAGTTTCTACGTGAATTTTTGGATGTTTGTAGAAATAAATAAAAACGTGTTTGGATTTAAGGAAAAGATGTTAGATGATGTCTGGATATGAGAGAGATAGATTTTAGAGAAGAAATTGGAGAATGAGCATAAAATAAGAATGCAGTAGAAAAATGAAGAAAAGTGCAAGAAACATTAAGAAGATGCATGAATTTTTCTATTTTAATGTTTGTGTTTTAATTTAAATTTTTGGAATTGGTTGTGAATATGTTAATTTGAATGAAGTCGAAAATGGAGGTTGAAATAAGTTAGAAATGGAAGAATTAAGAAAAAGAGAGGAAGAAGAAGAGAAAACAGCAGTATCGGAAGAAGGAAGAAGGAGCACGACCACAACTTTTGATAAATCTTGTGATCGTGATTCTGCACGATCGCAACTCTTCTTTTGAGTTAGCACGATCGCGACTTTTGAAAAATATCGCAACCATGATTCAATACAATCGTGACACTGATGACTACCGATGGAAGGTTTTGTTTTTTAACATCCTTTGATCGTTTGCCTATAACCTCTTCTCTAGGCATCCAAATGACATGAGACTTAACTAGTAGACTCATAATACATGTTTCTTCTTCTCCAAAAAAAATTATAACCAACTAAAACGTATTGGTTGATGAATTTAAGATGAGAATGTTGATTATGTTGGATTATGATAACCAGAAAGATTTCATTGAATAGGCGTTTGTATTTTGACCATAACTTATTTTGTAGTTGTCCAAATGGAATGATTCTTGATTTAGATTAAACTAGAGACATAGGTATACAAATTTTATGAAGAAATCAAATTTAAATCTATCTCTAAGAGTTTCAGAATCTGGTTTGAAATTGAGTACATAGTACTATTTTAATTTAAGAATAGTCCGAAGTATTTGGAGTATAGCTTTTGGAATACTGAGTCAAATTGTACGATCTTGGTTTCATTAGAAACTTAAGACATAGGATAAAAAAAATTTTAGAAGAAAGTGTTGCCAAATTACTTCATTTTTCTTATCAGAATGATCATGCAAAGAAAGTGTTGCCAAATACTATCTACTCTTGCTTCTATTGACCATTCACATTGATGTAACTTCAAAAATAGTTTGTTATACTCTTATGTGATTTGCTTATCGATTTAACGAAATATGAGTGACTGCAACATGAGATTTAATGAATGAAATATGAGGTTTAATGATTAAAATATGAGGTAGATTTAGTTTCATTAAATGAAATCTGATAGTAGTTAAGGTTTATATGGATTTGCTGCAGTAAAACTGTGTGAATCGAAGGTTATTGTAGCAGTTAGTAGAAAGTAGCTACTTTTTGTATTTATTACATTGAACTTCATTTATAACTTCATTGATTAGCCTCAGCTACTCCACTCTCTTTTCACCTTTATAAGTTAACCGATTCCTTGTGGGTTCACTTCGATCTTGCCAATAGTGTCTTCGTTTGTAAGTTCTATTCTTTCTATGTTCTGATCATGCCTCATTTGATTGAAAGGAGGATTGTTTCTATTTTTTGATTGAATCTTGTGTTTTTTTATTCTTATTAGGTTTGTATGGGTTGTTGGACCCCAAAATTTTCTTGGAATGTAGAAATATGAAATGAGAAAATTTGGTGATTATTCATGTGTAAAGAAAAGAAGAATTCTTGAAT
>JANZLF010000221.1:10718924-10731728 GCA_026546835.1 Erythroxylum foetidum | reverse complement strand
CTCATTTAGGCCCATTTCATTTAATTCTAACCTAACAAATCAACTAACATTTCTAACTTCATTTAATTCTTCATCTTGCTAATTAATGCTAATCTAACTAAATCAATTTAGTCTAATCATGCTAAGCTAAAAAAAAAAAATTGGGGCTAACAGGTATATTTTGAAAAATTGTAAGGAAGTCGATTTATACATGGAGTATGCATATTACTTCTCATTCATTATTTCATATTTAAATATAGCATTCAACCTGTCTTTTTTGACATCCATTTGCTTTTCTAAATAAAGAGCATAAAGATAAGATTAGAAGCAAAGGGATTGTTAATGTTGAAGGAAGATATAAGATTAATTCTCATCATGGTTTATGACTTAAGTTATTCATGGAATAATATGAACTTATGGAAATTTGTAGTTGAAATTAACTTCTAATTATATTTTTTTCTACAGACGATACAGTTACATAACTATAAATTTCTAGAGACAATGACAACATTATAAGCTTTGACATGTGGACCTCATATGTGTAGGAAAAATATACAGTTTGCATTGTTAATGGAGTTAGATTTTACATAAAAGCTCATGACAGTCAATTTAGATGACAAAATTATGCGGTTGTTGTTGAGGGACAACATAAGGATGATTTTATTAACTTCTACAGTGTCATTTCATAAATAATATAGTTGCATTACATCAAGGATAAAAAGGTTGTTCTATTTAAGTGCAAATGGTTTAATCTTGGTAAAAAAGGGATGAACATAAAAGTGAATGTCAATATTACCAGCATCAATGTTAGTAACCCATGGTATGATAATGAACCCTTTGTGCATACAAGTAAAGTAAAGCAAGTATTCTACCTTAATGACGTTGTATTGGGCAGCAATTGGAAAGTTATTCAAAAGTTTCAACATCGAAATCTTTTTGACTTTTGTGAAAGGAAAAATGGTCCAATTGGTGAAGATGGTGCTGAAGTATATCAAGAGATTAAATCGAAGCTAAATAATAAAGAACTACAAATAGAAGATGCAGATATATCATAATTTTGATCCTAATATACTATAAATAAATGAATTACAAGTCAATATTGTCTTACAAAGATATGAAGACTATATTGAGAATGAAAAATATGATAATGACAATACTTTGGCTTATTATAATAATGATCAAGAGTAGAATCATAATGCAATTAATGATGATGATTGAAGGCAATAAAAGTGTCCTTTATATTGTTTAAAAGGTAATGTTAGTAACATTTATGTTAATGCGTATTGTTAATGGTTGACTTATATTAATGCAATTAGTGATGATTGACTTATGTTAATGCATATTATTGATGGTTGACTATCTTAATGTGTATTATTGATGATTGACTTATGCTAACACGTATTGCCAATGACTGACTTATGTTAATGCGTATTGTTGAAGATTGACTTATATTAATGCCTATTGTTGATGGTTGACTTATCTTAATGCGTATTGTTGATGGTTGACTTATGTCAATACGTATGGTTGATGGTTTGCTTATGTCAATGAGTATTTTTACGATTAACTTATGTTAATGCGTATTGTTGATGATTGACTTATGCTAATGTGATTAATGTTAATGATTCAATGTATGTTGGTAATGATAATTAGATATATGGTAATGTTACTAACATTTTTTTATAAAAATACAATATAATGGCACCTGATAGAAATAAAAGAAAGAAGGTGGTAGGTACAAAAATTGTAGAATAAAGGGATCTACAACTTCAACCAGATTAATCAGTTGGTGTTATCAATTCAATTCCTAGAAAACAAAAAAATTCTACCTCAACCACCAACAAAATTAGTCATACATAGCCTCATTCTGCATCAAACAACAATGAACCAACTAATACAGAGGGACCTATAAGTTTGTTAATCTTTAACACCTACAAATAGTGTAACATCCCATTCCCATATTAACAGTTAAATCCCAAAATATGATACATGCGAGATTAAAGAGAGATTAAGAAAACTACATTTCATGCTCATGCGTAATGTTAACATACACACATGTGACTTTGAATTTTTTCACACATTAAAATGACTGTACATGCATTCGTTGACATTCCGGGTATAATTGATTATAAATGTATTTATATGAAAATTATGAATTATTTGTATTGAAAACCAAATTGGAGAAGTATAAATATTTGGATTAGATTTTTTGTGAATTTTAAGAGAAATTTCCAAAAAATGTTGGGTATACTAGCCTAGGAAAAAATGTCACTTGGAAAATATATTGATGAATGAAAATAGAAATAATAATTCAATGATATTGAAGAAATTTCATAGATGACTTTGGATTTATTGAGCAAATGATATTGAGAATTTGGAGACAATTAAAGTAGAAATTTGGGAGACGAATGGACTGATTTTTAAGAGCTATGTAGTAGCATAAGTGAAAGGCATTAGTATTTATTTTATGTGGTAAGTCTCGTGACATGTGTCATGAAAATTACCAAGCTTTTTAACCCACATTTATTTACATCTACGAAAAGACCATCTTCATTTTGCCATGTCTTTCATTTTCCCGAAATACTCTCATCATCTTCATCTCTTTTTCTTTCATACATGATGTTGTCATAACCCACCCATCAAGGTTGAGATTTTGTATCATCCTTCACCTTACCACTTCAACACTTTGTTGTGTTCTTTAAGTTGATAAAAACCCAACCAATTCCACCTTAAAAAGGTGATGATCGGATAATGCTTGGAGGCTAGGGTTATTTGAAGATTTGAAGAAGCTCTAGAGCTAAAAATGTAAGTTAAGCTTTGTTCTTCATGGGTGGTATAAATAGTAGAATATATGATGATAGATGGTGATATAGAAGTAAAACATATGTGTCGAAAATTGATAATGAATAGGTACATGTATATGTTCTGTTTTTGGGTTAATGATCAAATATAGACCATGATTTGTTTGTGATTGAAATTAAACTGAAATGGGAGTAAGAATGAATAGGAAATATTGAGGAAATAAGTTAGAAGTGATAGACTAAGCAAAAGAGATTAACTAAGATGAAAATGATGATGAAGAGTGTTAGAAAATGTACAGATGCATTGTTTTCACTAAACATGCATCTGAATTTTTGTCATATCTTGGTCTTTAGCCATCCAAATGGGATTATTCTAAGTTCATATTAAACTAGAGACGTATGGCTATATCTTTCATGAAGAAATCAAAGTTGAATTCTATCTCAAAGAGTTTTAAAATTTAGCTCGAAGTTGAGTTTGTGGATTCTGTCATGGTTTGGAACAGTCTATAGTATGTTTAGCATAACTTTGAGAATATCGAACCAAATTGCATGAAATAGATTTCATTTGAAACTTAATACATAAAGGAACAACATTTTAGAAGAGTGTTTTGCATAAATCCTTCATGTTTCTTGTCACAATTACCATGAAAGTATGACTCGAAGGTCTATTTTGGAGAAGAAGAGACTTTGCAACACTTGAATTTGTAGAAGAAAAATAGGAGTTGCACGATCATGCTTCTGCACGATCATGACTTTTTGGAGAATTTGGGAAAATCACGATCTTGCATAAGCACAATCGTAACTTTTCTGATCCAACTTAAATCTCACGATCGTGACATTGAATGCTTTCTAAAGTGGACTGATGTGAACATCCTTCACTCTTTTGATCATAACTTCTCCTCCCGGACTCCAATTTCCATGATACCTAAACCATTGGACTCGTAACTCATTTATTTTCATCTCCAAAAAAAAATTATAACCATATGAAATCATTATGCAGAGATTGATTGATGAATTTGGGACGGAATTGATCAGAAGTTTTGGAAAATGATAACTGGAGTATTTTCACAGAACATGCTTCGGTAGTTTAGGCATAACTTGTTATGTAGTTATCTAAATGGAATTCTCCTTAATTTATATTAAAATAAAGATATAGGGATACAATTATTATGAAGAAATCAAATTCCAGTTCTATCTCCACAGTTCCAAAATTTGACTTGAAGTTAGGTATGGAATACTGTTATAGTTAAGGAATGGTCTGAATCATTTGAAGTATAACTTTTAGAATATTGAACCAAATTGAATGATCTTGGTGTTATTAGAAACTTAAGACAACAAGGAACATGTTATTAGAAGAAATTTTTACCAAATTACCTCATTTACATTGTCTAATTGGTCATGGAATATAGACCCAAAGGTTTGGAAGTTTGGAGAATTTACAAGAAAGAATGAGAGTTTGGATATTGTATGATCATATAATGTTATAATAACAATAGTTAATGAATTTCTGGTATTAAAGTGCCAAGGACATATGTATAATGGATATGAAGGGGTTCATATGATTGTGGTTGTGATTCAAAGGAAATGAGTAATGAGTACCAAGTTAAAGTTAAAGTGAATGAGAATTTGATTTTCATGAGAGCAAATAATGCTAAAAATGAAATGGCAAGTTATTGAGTTATAAAATGAGAATGTGGATAAGATATGAAATTTGATAATATTCCTGGGATTTTTGAGAACATGCATTGTACGTAGTATGTATATACATTTGTGCATAAAAAAATGCTTATAATTGTGCAAAGCTATTAATGTGTGTATGCAATGTGTGTATTGCATAATTTTGATGTGCAGGACAAACGTCCGCATTCAGACGTTTCCAGATCATAAAGCAAATGCTAATCTGGAGTGTACTGTGAGTAGACTTAGATGGTCTCATTTCATTGTTTGTTCTGTTTTGAATTTTTGTATTGATCGACTACTGAATGACTATATGAACGTGATTGATTGTGTTAGTTTCCAGGCAGGAGGTCCAATGAATATGATGTATGAATAAAATATTGAAGTGCTCATTGAATGTGAATTAGACAGAATAACTATTTTCTCGACGTAAGTGTTGAATGCCAGACTAAGGTCCGATGACAATATGAATGAGATGTGAAAGTGAATATGATTGTGTGTTATTGAGCACTTCCAATCGACTGAATATTATGATGCATTTCATTATATAAATGCATGAAACATAATGGCAGTTGTGACTAGAGTAGCCATCGATCAGAGCTTAAAGCTCAACAAGTGAAAAAGAGCCTCGAGCTCAAAAGTGATTAAGAGTCTAAGGCTCACTATATAAAATGAGCCTTGTATCTCCTAAGTGGATAAGGGACAATTAGTAATGAGCCTGGTATTCAATGGATACGGGGCAATTTAGGCACTCGATCACAACAAAGTAATAAATGGAAAGTGAGTCTCATATGCACTGTATATACATAATATGAATGATTAAATTGTATTGAATGTGAAATGTGAAATATGTGTTATGTGCGTGGGTGAGCCATCGATGATGGTCACTCATTGAGTTCGCAAAACTCATCCAAAATTTGCAAATATTTTTCAGGGTCAAAAAAATACCCCGTTAGGTAAACGGGAGTATACCTCCTGCATGCAAGTCAGGGATAGAGGTCGAGATCAATTCGCGTCTCCATTGTATTTCTTTATTTTCATGCTAAATTGTATATTCCGCAAATTTTTGTATCATATGTATTTGAATAGTTCGATATGTAAAAACTTTTGAAATTGGAAATGTTTTGTATTTGAATTTAGGCCCAAGTGACTAGTGAAATTTTGATGAGTTGTGTACTAGTTGTAACTTTGTGTTTGAAAATATTTATACGTAATATGAGTCTGAATTTGATTACTGATTTTTGCATACGTGTGTATGTTTATTGTTTTCTAAAAGAATTAAAATAAATTTGCACTGAGTTTTCGAGTGGTTAACTGTTCTGGCATGCCACTCTTGTGGGATTCGCACTCGGACATCACTCAGGATGTCGGGTACGTGTCTCAAGAAGGTGGGGTGCTACAATGTGGTATTAAAGCCCAGAATTACTATCTTAAATGGGCGTTTTGAAATATATGTCAAGTTATGTGCATTTAAGTCATGTCATAGCAAATAGTAGCAACTGATCCCCAGTTTGAGTCACAATTTCATGAGTCACACGCGTGAGCATGTGTTTAGAGTGGAGATGATAGAATTAGCGAGAAGAGTGATGCTCTTTCAGAACATGAGCAAATGAAAGTTGTGAATAATTAGAAAGGAGAAATAGTATATGGTTCGACATGATAGGTAAAGACTCACTACATTTGTATTGGTGTATATATTATGGAATATGATATCAATATTGTACTGTAATGACATACCCTCAAATGTGATAGAGAAGTGAATATATTGTCATGATTGTGTGAGGAAAATAGGGAGATAAGTGGAAATGATGAGATTATGGTGTGCAAGTAGAATGTAATGAAAACATAAATTGTTATGATCTTAAGAAGATGAGTTCTGAACTAAAATGGTTGTTTGATTAATGTGACAAGAATTACGATCCATTGTAAGAAGATGTTAGAGGAACTGAGACCAAAATTTCATAATGATTATGCATTAATAATTTTGAATTGATTGAGGGTATACATGTGGGAGATGAAATACATGACAATTGGAAGATGAGATAGAAATGAAATAAAAAAAGATGATGAATCAAATAAGAATAACAGATGATGGTTGAATCAATATGGCATGATGTAACACCAGAAGAGGTAAATTCTAGACAATTGGAGTAAAGTTGATGTTAGCATGTGTTAATACAAAGAAGCCCCAATCGTGGTAGGATAAAGAGGGAATATTGTTTAGGATCAATTAAGATCAAAGTGTTACTACTGTAAGATGTAAATTGGAGAATTGTTGGAATTAAATCTCTGGATAGAACAGGATGACTTTGAAGATGCATACCTAAGAATATGCGACAATAATCATATCTACTACCTCATCGAGTGTTGATAAATAGAATATTGTAAGAAATGATAAAAAGGTGATCTTCTTGAGGTACTAAAAATGGCTGATAAATAGTGATGGAAACAGTAGATTGATAAAAGTTACATGAATAATATAGATGCTAGTAATAAGAAATCTTCTTTCGAAGAAGAATTTCATCGAATTAGATTAAGCAGACCAGATAGTTTGTTCTTAAGAATGATCAATGAAGGAATAAATCAGAAATAATTTTAATAAATCAAAAATGAATATTGGAGTCCTAATCATAACAGAGACTCAAGCATATGATGTAGAATATGCTACAAAGAGTGTATGCATTTTGATGATGAAAAGTATCCAACTATATGATGGGATTCCTGAATTCGAGGTGACATTAAGTATATGAGATATAAATCAGATCTGATGAATGTGTTACTAACACAGGAAATTAAGATTTCTAAAAAATTGAAATGTGTGGAGAAACTAGTATGAATGATCAGGCATTAGAATAAATCCATGTGAAAATCAAAGGAAATCAAATGAATTGAAAAGAAAAAAATCATTCGAGAAAAGAAGTCAATTGGGAAAATCGAAAATAACATGAGATAATACTACCTCATTGAGGAATTAGATTCTAAAAGAATTAAGAGAACAAATCATGAGCACAAGGAAATTTGGGTTATATCTGTTGGAGTTAACAATACCCCCAACAATATTATAATGTTGAAGATTAAAGTGATCCAAGCACAATTGAATCAATTAGTGATGATGATCATAGAGCATAATTGGAGTGTATTCGAAAAATGAAGCGAATATTTTGAACATTGAGATTAATCTTACATATTGTGGAGGTAGAAACAATTATATGCCAAGTTTAATGAGAGTGAATCTTAGCTTGATCAAATAAAATGTAGGTTGTATATTTGAACATGGCATATTGGGAGAGCCAAAGAAAATAGAGGAAACGATGAAGATAGAAACTACAAGAAATATATATGAGATTCAAAGTTGTCTAAAATTGCTAAAAATTGGATACCAATAGAGACTGTTAGGGAGTTTTTACTAATCTTAGTCCTTTGACAAAAATGTTTGAGGAAAAACGTGTAAATCGTATGGATGATGAATGCAAAACGAGTTTTGAGGAGTTATAACACCGATGCTAATCATATCACTTCAATGTGGAGATTTTTACAGTATATAATAAAATTTCACATCAGAGATTAAGATGCAATTCGTTGCAACATTATAAAGTGATTTGGTGTACATAGGGACAATTAAAGCCTTATGAGCTGAATTTTGGTACATGAATTAGAATTTGTCGCAGCAGAAATTTGTGTTGAGAACTTGGAGACATTATATGTACAGTGAAACATTTCAAATTTTATATGGATTATTAGAATATAAGGTAATTATTGAGTTTGAAAGGAATGAAAATGAGGCTGAGACAATGAATAGAGTTATTTGAAGACTTGGATTCTGTAAATGGAAAATTCCTAGTAAAGCTAGTGTTGTAATATGATGTATTGAACAGAAAATTCGATGAAAACATAGCATGAATTTAATATTGAGGTTACCAAACCAAGTACAATAAAGAGCATAGAATGTCGAGTTGAATTTTGGGCAAATTAAAGTATTATTATTAGCTATTGAATTTACGATCAGTCCCACAGGAAAAGATTAACAAAACTCAAATTGAGGATTCAGAAATTGTGAATTTAGTGAGGAATTGCAAATGAATCTGAATTTTGAAATCAAATAGGAAAAATATTGCTTTGTGATTGAAACAAGGAGGGTGTGTACCCGATAAAGATGAGTGATCAAAGATGTTATTAATGAAAGAAAATCACAACCTAAGCTAGACATCCTAGTAGGAATACACTGAAATAGTATTTAGCTGCTAAGGATGTAGGAAGCATAAGTAACTAAATGTTTGAATTGCCAACAGTCCTAACTGTTGGAGATATGTTTACATTTTTGGAGTTCATAGAAATATAAGATCAAGGTATAGTTCTAATTGGCTTTAAGCATATCAATCATTATTACTGTCATGTCATTAAAATACTGTATGAGGTATTATACGACAAAAAGAGCTATTCGCCCTTACAAAAGGGTTGAAGGCCAGAATTGATTCGAGGTACTGTTGATGAGTGAAACAAATTTATAATAGAAATTAAGTGGCTCATGAAAGACGAATGAATTTAGTGGGACAACATTGAAGTTATGAATTTTAGTGAGATAGACTCAAGAGTTAAGCATAGTAAAATAAAGAGATGTGAAATACTAGGCGAGAGATGAAATATTTTTAAGAGTAGCACCATATTAAGGTGTGAATAGATTGAGATAAAGATGTGCCCATATAAGGAAAAAGGATAAACTAAGCTCAAATTGTATTGGTTCACATGAAGTGAAAATTGTGAGTAATCTGACATATATTGAGGAACTAGTTAAGAAAGTGAATGACTAAATAAGTGATTGACAGACAGAGTGATTTCACTGACTATAGTCAAGTGGAGGACAATATTCGGGTGATAACAGTTAAATGTGAAACAGAGAAACATATAAGGAAATATATCCCTACCTTTTTGATCAATTAGATAAGAATTTTGAGGACAAAATTTATTAAGAGGGGGGGAGAAATGTAACATCCCGTTCCCATATTAAGAGTTAGAACCCAAAAATACAGTACATGTGAGATCAAAGAGAGATTAAGAAAACTACATTTTCATGCTCATGCGTAATGTTAGCATACACATATGTGAATTTGATTTTTTGCAACATTAAAATGATTGTATGTGCATTCATTGACATTCTGGGTATAATTGATTATAAATGTTCTTATATGAGAATTTTGAATTATTTGTATTGAAAACCGAATTGGAGAAGTAAAAATAGTTGGAATAGAATTTTGGTAAATTTCTGAAAAATGTTAGGTATATTGGCCTAGGAAAAATGCCACTTGGAAAATAAATTGATGAATGAAAATAGAAATAATAATTCAATGAAATTAAATAAATTTCATAGATGACTTTGGATTTATTGAGAAAACGATATTGAGAATTTGGAGACAATTAAAGTAGAAATTTGGGAGACAAGTGGACTGATGTGATCATCCTTCACTCTTTTGGTCATAACTTCTTCTATTGACCTCTAAATGACATGATACTTGAACCATTGGACTCGTAACTTATTGATATTCATCTCCACCAAAATTTATAACCATATGAAATCATTTTGGAGAGATTGATTGATGAATTTGGGATGGAATTGATGAGGAGTTCTGGAAAATGATAACTGGAGTATTTTCACAGAACATGCTTCAGTATTTTAGGCATAACTTGTTATGTAGTTATCCAAATGGAATTATTTTTTATTTAGATTAAAATAGAGACATAGGAATACAATTTTTATGAAGAAATAAAATTCCAATTCTGTCTCCATAGTTCCAGAATCGGACTTGAAGTTGGGTATGGAATACTATTATAGTTAAGGAATGGTCTGAATTATTTGGAGTATAGCCTTTGGAATATTGAACCAAATTGAATGATCTTGGTGTTATTAGAAACGTAAGACAATAGGGAACATGTTATTAGAATGAATTTTTTCCAAATTACCTCATTTGCATTGTCTAATTGGTCATGGAAAATAGGCACAAAGGTTTGAAATTTTGGACAGTTTATAAGAAAGAATGAGAGTTTGGATATTATATGATCATATAATGTTAGAATAACAATAGTGAATGAATTGTTGGTATTAAAGTGCTAAGGACGTGTGTATAATGGAGATGATGGGGTTCATATGATTGTGGTTGTGATTTAAAGGAAATGAGTAATAAGTACCAAGTTAAAGTTAAAGTTAAAGTGAATGACAATTTGATTTTTATGAGAGCAAATAATGTTAAAAATGAAATGGTGAGTAATTGAGTTATAAAATGAGAGTGTGGATAAGAAATAAAATTTGATAATATACTCAGGATTGTTGAGAACATGCATTGTACATAGTCCGCATATACATTTGTGCATAAATAAATGCTTATAATTGCGCAAAGTTATTAATGTGTGTGTTCAATATGTGTATCGCATAATTTTGATGTGTAGGATAAACGTCTGCATTCAAACGTTTTTAGATTATATATATATATATATATTTCCAAAAATCATTTCAACACCATCGTATAACATATTGGTCATCAAATCTAAAAAAATTCAACACATACGACATACCTGCAATTTCCTCACTCACTTTTCAGTAAACGTGCATATCACTATTGCATAACTATCTAATACAGAAATAAAGATCCAAAAAAAGCTTACTTGTTTAAATCTCTAACATCTTCAAAATCACGTGAATCTTAATTCCTCATGCAACCACGTAGGTCATTGTAGAGGTTGATAGGTTTCGGTTTTCTTTGAGACAAATGAAAGAAATAACAAAGTAGGAGTGGTAGTGGATAAAAGAAAACAAGATTTTACTCTGGTGGAGATTTGATGAGAAACTCTGTGTTAAAGAAAAAATAGAGAAAGAAGCATCGAGAAAGATGAAGACAAGAACTATAACTTGTCTTTCACGGTTAAGAAAGCTTAACCTTAAAACTTGGAAGCTTGTCCACTTCTTAGCCTCTTATCCAATTTCCCATAAATAGAACTAGTTCTATTAACTCCCATCTTTTCATTTTAATTATCTCCAAATTTTCTAGACCTTTGAGTCTATTTTTCCATTATCAATTCGGCAATGCTAACTAAGTAATTTGGTAGTACTTTATTTTAGAAAAATGTTCCCCAAATATTTTCGGATTGTTTTTATTCTATTCTGAAATAATACATTATACTCAATTTTCATCCAAAGTTTGAAAGTTTTAGAGACTGAATCAAAATTTAACTTCTTCATATAATTTATAGCCCTATTTCTCTAGTTTACTTCAAATTAAAAATCATCGCATTTGGAATCCTACAAATCCATATATAATCAAAATACAGAAGTACGTTCAATAAATATTCCAGTTTATACTATTCCAACAGATTCCCTCAATTTCATTCAATCAATCTTTTACAAATCAATTTAGAATATTTCAAATTTTTGTGGAAAGATATAATAATGTGTTAGCAATATAGTGGCTTAAGAATCAAGGCATTTGGAGATCTAGAGAAGGAGTTATTGTAGAAAGAAGCAAGACTGCTCAGCTACATCTTCGCTCGAATGCAGAAACAATTAGGGAACACTGTAGCATGAAGTGACAAATAAAGTTATGAGTTTCAATTAATTGACACTCACAGGCATGAGAGTGATAGGTCACAGGCGTGAGTAACTCATGGGTGTGAGTGTGAGAATTCACTGGTGTGAGAGATACAGACAAAACTTGGGCTGAACTACGTAAGAGCACACTCACTCCACCAGTCCCAGTTTTTACATTTTATCTCTCTCAATTTATTTCAGATAGCTATGATTTTTTTATAGAGGTAGAGAAATATCTTATGAGTCCAATGGTTCAAGTATCATATCATTTGGAGGTCGAACGAAGAAGATATAGTGAAAAAAACCAAAGGATGTTCATCTGCCTCTCAGCATTTCATGCACGATTGCGATTTTCACCCGTAAACCTCCAAAATCGCGATCATGCACATGCACGATCATGACTCTCCTATAAAAATCACAATGAAATGATCCTGCATTTTCCCCTAAAAAATCGTAAAATCATGATAGTATATAAGCACGATCACGACTTTCCCCTAGTCGCACATCCCTTCTTCAAAACTCCATAACTTTTGATATAGAACTCTAAAAATTTTAATATTAATATCAATAGAAAGCTAAAAATAAAAATATACAACTTTCATGAAGATAATTTTATCAAAATCATCCTAAATCAATGCAGTAATCAAGGAAGTTTCATATTGTAGCGCCCCCTTACCGTAGAGTATACACCGGGACGCTCGTAGGTCATACCGATACATACCCTACGATGAGGGTGCACTACGATACGATCAATTCTATAACTCTCATGGCATCACA
>JANZLF010000221.1:10672343-10684740 GCA_026546835.1 Erythroxylum foetidum | reverse complement strand
TAAAGAGAGCCCTTTAAGGTTTATCATTTCAAACTTAGTGTTTGCTAATCCCATCAAATTAGTTTTGAACTGTGATAACCAAAGCTCATTTTCAAGAGGATTTTATCACTTGTTTTAATCTTTTCATTTTCTAAAACCCAAAAATATTTTTTACATGCTTTTTACAATACTTTTTAGTTCTTTAATATTTTCAAAAATCAAAACCCCCCCTTTTCTTACTAATTTCACTTGCATTTTATGACATATAGGCTAGCTTAGGCCTATTTCATTAGGTTCTGATTAAGTGAGACGACCCGAAGTTGCATCTTGTACGGCAATCCTTGGAATTAAATTATTTTTGATTCGGTTTCCAAGGAATTGATCTTTAGATCGATACGAAGAGCCGATCACTTATCTAAAGCATGTTAAGGACTTAAAAAAAGATAACTTACTTGAAAATACTTTGGATAAAATCACGATAATTTTCAGTATATTTAACTATATGCAATATTGTTTCATTTATTTTAAGCTTAATTACACTTTTATTTATTTTTCACAGTTGAAATTGAATATTATCGATATCAAGAATCCTGATGTTTCAAACTACGTGACTTCATTATTAAAACAAAAGAACAAGGATCGTCATTATAAGTTACATTAGTATTATAAATCTTTTTCTTCTGATGCGGAGGCATAGAGACACGTTCTTGAATGAATGTCTCCACAAAATTGAAATAATTTGTGTGACTATTGGACTGACCCCAAAGTTCAGCTTTATTTTTTCCCTTCACATTTGTTCCATTAATCTTGTTAAATGATTTAATGACTAGCTAATTTTTTTCTTTATTTAGGAAAATTATGAGAAGGCAAAGGTCAACAGAGAAAAAAAAACATCTCACTATCAAAGGTCGAAATCACTTGTAGTCATTTGAAATGATTATGTAAACATTTGTTTATAAGTTATAATTATATCAATAAACACTATATTATTTATTATGTCTTATATTTTCTTTCATAAGATAAAGTAAAAGGGAACTACATGGATAAGAGTATGATATGATCACAATGGACAAAGTCACTCACTATAAAGAAGGT
This sequence comes from Erythroxylum foetidum, assembly GCA_026546835.1. Taxonomy (NCBI): domain Eukaryota; kingdom Viridiplantae; phylum Streptophyta; class Magnoliopsida; order Malpighiales; family Erythroxylaceae; genus Erythroxylum; species Erythroxylum foetidum. The sequence goes on along the minus strand of JANZLF010000221.1, from coordinate 10,683,666 downwards.
AAAGGTTGGATGTTAGAAGAAGCAGAAAATAACTATGTAAGTATAAAAATTTATTTACTATTTAAGTTTATTTATTTAAATGGTAGTAACTAATAATATTTGGATTGATTATTTTTTTAATTTTAGAATAAAATGCAAAAGTTATTACAGAAATCGATATCTGGGAGGAATGATGTCAATGTAGAAGACATTTGTAATACTGTGGTTGGTACATATGCTAGTTATGTCAACGGTCTTGGCTTTGGCCCTAAGCCAAATGTTTCAACCTCATCAAGTAAAACATTCATTCAACAACTTCAAAAGGAAAACAAGACACTTAAGCCTGAACTACAACATACTTAAATGAAGTTAGCCAGGTATGATAAGTTATTCAGAAAATTACTTGGCCCGGATTATAATAGCAATGAAGATAAAAGTGAATGCTATTAATTAAATTTATACTATTTTTCTTTTAATTCCTTTTTGTTTTATAATTTAAATTTAATACTTTTTTCTGAATTACAGAATTGATGAAGATACAACAACTGAGTGACTATGTTGTGAATGGTAAAGTTATATAATGTTTACTTTAATTAAACCTATTATTTCAATACTCGCAATATTTTTAGTATATTTTAATTAAGCTTTGTGGATTATTATAGGTTTATCGACATTGACTAACCTAGTTAGTCGTTCAAGTTATTTTGTAATTTTTTTGTTATCTCAACATTTATAATTTATATACTAATCTCCATATTTATTATTTTCTCTATAAGGTGTTAAAGTTGAAATTAAAATCTCATATATAATTTAATGATATTTTATTTTTTATATACAAGCTTCAAATTATCGATTAGTTTTGTACATTTTTTCATAAAATAAATTTACAATTCTAGAAACGTAAATAATAGTTTTAAGCAATGAAAGGTAAGTATAGCCAAAACTATTAGCAACTATTCCTAAAAACGTCACTAATAGTTTTTAGTTATAGAAATGATGCATAGCTAAATATTTTTCGCAACGATTTCATAAAATGTCGCTTATAATTTTTAGCTAAGAAGATTTGATAATATTTTAGACGAAAAAATGAAAATGTAGCTAAAAATAACAGGCAAGGTTTTTATACTTTTGGCGATTATTATTTTGGTAGCCAAAAGTCAACATTATTGTAGTGATTATTTCAGGCTTTGTAATCGGATGGTTTAACGAAGCTCGGTTGATACTGGTGAGCAGGTGTAAAAGGAACGTGGGTTGAGAGAAAAAAGAAACAAAAAGAACATTAAACGAAGAAGCTAATGTTATAAATTTTTCCGTAACAAATTTTCTAGTTATAATTTCAGGGAAGAAATAAACAATTAATGATCAGCAGAAAGTGCCTTTTACTTGATCTGAACCCAGATGGAAACGCTGGGCACTTCCTTGTGAACAACGTAAAGCATGTAGTAGCCACGAGGAGCAACAGCACCACTTGGTGGTGCCAATGCGAGGATTTCGCTGAACGAACCCTTGTTCTTGACTTCCACTACATGCAAGAGAATCAACCTCTGGTTCATGGAAACTCCATGTGTTGTAAAAGCAGGAGCATATATTGTTACCATGATATCGCTTTTTTGCAAGTTTGAACCTTTTGAGGTGAATCCGATCTTGAAAATTTTCCCGTAGGAAAGCTTGTTGTCAGTATTGTCAGCCTGAATTTGTGGTCTGTTGTCTACTAGTTGGGGATCCAAGTAAGGTGGAGAGAATTTCTCCACTCTCAGTTCAGTTGGGTACATGGCATCGTATATGTAACCGTTGTTGGTGTTGCTACCAGCGACCAGGACTTTGCCGTCGGGTAGCAGAACGCTTGATGAATGGTACATCCTTGGAATGCTGGATGCTGTGAGCTTCCTGAATCTCTTTCCTAACTTGGCTTTAGGATTGTATAAAACTGGTGCCAAGTTGGGTTCTCTTGCAAAGCCCCAACCTGAGGCTCCTCTCATTGCACCATTGAGGACCAAGACATGACCTGTTGGAAGGATGATCATGTCACCCATGATACGAGGAGTTGGCATCAGTTCTCTTTCCCAATTTGGGTTTTTCTCTGTAATCTTAAGTCTTCCACAATCCCTGAGTGCACTGTAGAAAATGTGCTTCTCGGCCTTAGAGTATGAATCTTCATGTGCTGAGCCACCGCATATCAACACCTCAGCGGGGACCACTTTCGGGTTATTTGCGGTGAGTGTTATGGGGAGAATTGCAGACATTCCGGAAGCAGGATAGTTTCGGTGACCGCCAGGAAGTTCCGGGAACTCGCGGACTATCTTGTTGGATTTGGGGTTGAGTAAGACCGAGCGACTGTTGGCAAAGATGAACACATTGCCGTCGGTGTTGAGGTAGACAAAAGGGTATAAATTGTTCTCTTCTTTATTGCTGGTTTGTCGGAGGAACTCAAAGAAGTAGGGTTTTGCGTTGCTTTTGCCTTCTGGTGGAATATACTCGTAGCTGAAGGCATCACGGCCACCAACCACAATGAAGCCACCATCCTCCAATTCTGCTTGTGTTGAGTACCTTAACAGACAAGTCACAAAAACAACATTGATTAAAATTTTCCCCAAGTTGAGACATTCTAAGAGTTAAGCATACATGCAAAAACTGCAAATTGTTGGGCACCATGATTTGGTTCAATTACAAGAAATAAGAAACGTCAGAAGTTTATTTGTCTGCTCACCATCTCGGGGCAGCAAGAGCAGGAGGGTATTCTCTCCAAGTGCAATCTTTGCATGTCGAAAGGTATCTAACAGTGTTTGCACCTCCTTGATAACCGCCAGTACTAACGAAATCACCGTCCAAAGTGAGACCTCCTGACGAGCACCATGTATCTGTGTGCAACTGTTATCATGATGTATAATTTGGATATGTTAGGAGATACGAATATGTCTACATATATATATATATATGTATGTATGTCATATTTGGGAGTCTATGCGAAATCACGGTGTTTTGTATTACCATAAGTGGCTCAAGTTTTGAGGTCTCTATGTCGTACAAAACCGAGTGAGCCCAGCAATCCTTCTCACCGGTCTTATTATTAAGAATACGGCATTCTCCTCCAGGCAACTTCACGTTTGAGATAAGCCAAATGGTGGCGTCATACATTAAGACCTTGTTAACCTTCGGAAGCAAAATCGAATGCATGGCTGATACGCCAGAGTTCTTAGAAACCAGCTCCCATCTCCCTCTATATTTCTTTGTATTACCCGCCTTTTCCCTGCCAGCTTCACCGTCGGCAGTGGATTGTCGAGCCCCTCCGGATGTTCCAGTTACAGGCACGTGTTCCTGATCGTCCTTCTTCGGCAACATATCTTTGGGAATGTCGAAGTCACCAGGTAAATTTTGGCCCTTGTAATCATTTGGATTCCCAAAAGGGTCTCCAAACAATTCATGAGGTCCCATTATCTTCTTTTCATTATTGAATAAAAAGTTGTGATTGATATCAAAAAGATGAGCAGATGTAGCAAAAAGGAGGAGAGGTAGAATGCAGAAGGACCTCCTCAATGTTGTCATTGTTAATTAAAATGAAAAGGAAAAGAAAAGAATACAGATTCAAAGAGAGGGAGTCCAGTCGTCCGCCGGACGGCTACTTTATTCGTTGATGACCATGGGCCTATAGTATTTATAGGTTGACGGGACAAAATTGTTGTCCGAAAATAGGATGGTTAGGTCTCCAAGCTTTTAGGAGTCCCGCCCGCCTCGTAGTTGAGAGGTTATAGCAAAGTTTCTTTTTTCCTTTTTGGAAAAGAGGTTATAGCAAGGTTGGTAGTAAAAGAGAGGTTCTTATTGCTTGAAGACTATCATGGAATAGGCACGCTCCTAAAATCACTAATTATATCTGGCGGCATTCAGAATTCGCAATTTTGTTTTATAACATAAATACTTAGGTCTCAATTTAATTCAATTGCATATGACTATGAGCTTCCAGAACTAAGAGAGAGTAGAACAGAAGCTTTTGCAAAACCACAAAAGTTGAATTCCTTTTATTTCATATCTTTCTTTTGACACGAGGAAGTGTGTTAAAATTAAGAAGCCATTTGAAAACTTTCGAATTAGATTCGTTGACGAATTAGATTCAATAATATTCATAGGATTGAATCAAATTCGATTTATATTATTTGGAATAAATCTATAAATATTATAATTGAATTCAATTACATTATTTGAAACACAGTAAAAATAAATTCAACTATTTTATATGACTTTTTTATCATTAACTAAAAATAGTATGTAATCAATGTGTGTGTATTTTGTAGTAATTTGTATATTTATGATGTATATATTTGAAAAAAGAATATTTAATGTTTTAAAAATAATTGACCCTTCAATTCAGAATTCAATTCACGTCATTTGAGATGTGAATTGACTTCATAAAGAAAATGAGATTCAATTACGTTGTTGAATTCAAGTTATTTCCTTTTTAGCATTTCAAACGCATGAATTGAATTCAATTACATAAAAATAATGAATTGGATTCAATTCATTGGTTTTCAAACAACCTGACGCTGTGAGTATCATAAGACGTGATATCAAATTTAATTTTACTACAGTATGTAAAATATTAGTATTAATTAATATTGAGTATCATTTTAGGTAATTTTTTAAAATTATAAAATAGTTACTAAATTTTATAAAATTTCAAAATAGTCCTTCAATGTGGTATTATATAGTTTTTAACTTTACTTCAACTGTGCCTAAAACAATCATAATAATATAAATTTGATATAACAAACATCTTTTTATTTCTATTAATATTACTTTTCATATATAAACAAAAAAATCAGAACTAATATAAGAAAATGATCATTTAATTCTTATACTGATATAAAACTAAAAATAATATAAAGTACTTAAAAAGTTATAACTGGTTATATCAAACAATCAAATAATAAAAAAATATGAGTCCATAAGTATAATAATAAGAGCTCGTATAGAGGAACGCAATAAAAGGGAATTGAAATTTGAAACAAAAATACCTACACTTAAAAGTTATGTATTTACATTACATATATAAATTTTAACACATATACCAAATACAAGTGAACTTAAAAGAAAAAAAATAAAAACCTAAATTCTATTTCACGACATATTTGCTCAAATTGCATTGGTTCTATTTTTTTTTTTTGATACGAAGTCCTCATCACTAAAAGGAGTTTCCATATCACCATCATTTAATCTCTATGCACCAAATAATATGTTAACTTTTTTTTCATCCAAGATTATCTTCCAATTTATTCTCATTTATAAAACTCGGTACCTTAAAAATCTAATTTACTAAAAGATCAATATAATCTAAGTTAATTGGATATATAGAACTACTTGTTATATAAAAATTTACAATAACAAATAAAATAAAATAATTAAGAAATTATATTTAACATAATGTTGACAATAACTTACCTTCCTTAAAGTTTAACCTTGTATTAAATAAATAACATATCATTTAATCTCTTGTATTCTAATATTTGTTTAAGAATGAATGAATTTAAATGTGCTCCAATTCCTTTCATATCCAATCACTCTCACATATTGCTTAAGAATTCAATTTGCAAAATTTTACAATTCTAGAAAACTGATTTCAAATTAGTCTTATTATAAACAAAATAAAGTGATAATTAATTTTAAACAAGTAATTAAAGTGAAAAAAATATATACCTAGATTAAGTTTATCTCTTTGGCATATTGCAATAGGTATTCTAAAATCACTTGCATGTCCTTGTATACCTCTATTTGTGAGTTTATGAGGTTTTGTAACATTTCAAGTGAAATAATTATTATGATAGCTAATAGCAATTCCCTACTAACTTCAATTTTCTTTATGAAACTTGGTCTAAATGAACACTCAAATTCAGAAATAGCAGTAAATATTAAATTGTAATTTATCTTTCTCATCTTTCATTAGTGAGTGTAAGAAAAGATATGCACAAGGAAACCTATGTTCTATATTAGCCTTGATTGCTTCCTTTGCCTACTTCATGACATTATAAAAGCAACTAAATTTTGTCTTGTTACCACTATCAGTCAGATAAAGTACTCCCATAAAATGTTAACAAAGTCGAATTAAAAACTAGCATTGGACTAAAATTCATGATTTTTAAGTATAACCCTAGAAGCTTCCACTCTAGAATTAGTCATAGTATGTTAGGATGCAATTCACTTATTACTTGTAAATATTTGTCTCAACTTATTCTTCATTTGAGCAAAAAACTAAAGTGATAATTTTGTGATAGTAAGATGATACAAATTCCTAATATTTTTGAACTCTTTTCTTATCAAATTTAGAAATCATGTACAACTATAAAGGAAATTTGTCAATTTTCTTATTTTTTGCACAATTTCATTAGTAATAAGAAAATGTCTAGCATCCGATCTTATAATTTTTCAACATCAAGTTAATATAATGTGCATCACAAATGGTCCAACATAAAGAATTATACATACTTTGAAATCTCTTCCTAACTACTTTATAAGTAGTTTTCTTGTCAACGATAAACTGTATAATGCTTCTTGGCCTAATTTTATTCACAACTTCATCAAAAATCTCTAACAGAGTATTAACATTTCTTATAAGGCTAGATGTTTGGTCGAGTGTTTGATGTGTATAAGTTTTAATAAATACCCTCGATAATCTGCAAACGCACGGTTCGTTTGCATAATACATGAAGGATAATTTAATCCTAAAATCTAAGGTATAAATCTCAAAAATTCAAGATATAATGAAACTAAAATGAGAATCCAATTCAACCAATCAAATCAAAATAAGAATCAATCACGAAAATATTAATAATTCAACAATTGCAATACACACCCAAGAATCAACCTAAGATAATTATCAATTGAGAGAAAAGGAATTTTACCTATCCTGAACACTAACCTAATTGATTATGAATTATTCGAATTATTGGTTCTAGACGATCCTATGGTTGATTATTCTCTCTCGAGTTATAACCATTAACACCAAATTATAAACCCTAATCAGATTGTGGAAGTTGCAATCTCTCGATTAACAATCTATCCAAAACTCTAATTAGCTCTGAAGTTGTCTAACAAGCTATCAGAAACCTATACAAGATCTCTCTTTGCACAATTTATCGATTTAATTTAATTCTTATTCTAAGAATTCTATTAAATCACCTAATTCTCGTTAGCCCAATTTAATTATTTTTTATTTGATTCACCCTGTCAATTTATTATCGAATTATGCACATCTAGAATTAAACCACAACAAATTCAATAACACATAAACAATCAAATTTTATTAATTCAAAGGTAAAACCCCAAAAGTGAGTTTAAAATATCTCAATATTCACAATCCTATCGTCAAACTGTTATTTTTAATTCTATACAATAATAAAAATGGAAAATAAACAGGAAATAAGATTTGAATGAATCATGTGAGGCAGCGACGTCAGGAAAATCCTTATCCGGGATGTACCTCGAGTTAGCTTCTTATCCAATTCTCTCTTCCTTCTTCTCTTTTTGAATCTCTCGATGAATTCTCTTTAAGGTTTCTTCAAGGTGGCTGATGTCAAAAGCTTTCTCTGCATCTTTTTCTTGATCTTTAATTATCCATTGTGTTCTTAGCAACCCTAGAATTTTTTCGAAGTTCGATAAGTCCCAAAAATCTCTCAAAATTTGACATTTTTTAGTGTTTACGCGTCTGCTCGATGCAGGTCATGATCATGGGCCACATCCAAGCCTTCTATCATGATCCTATCATGCAAGTCACGATTGTAGGCCATGTCCAAGGCTTCTGTCATGATCATGACATGTGGGCTACCGAATGTCTCTAAAACTGCTCCGTTCTTTGATATTGACCCTAAAACGCCAACAAATACATCAAGGTACTTCAAAAACCTAATATTTAAGCTCAAAGACTTTGTACTAACTCAAAAAAATACTTAAAACATAAACAATTAATAAACTAAGACAATTCTAACCTAAACACATACTAAATGATTGAATTAACAATTAAATAAATATTAAACTAAGCCCTAAAATATAATGCAATTTACACTTATCAATGCTTAAATTGATTTTTAAAAACATCATCCTCTTAGCAAGACATTGTTGAACACCTATAAGTTTTAGAAGTCATTCTTCTTTTACTCAAATAACTTTTTATTTCACTAAAAGAGTTGCTCAGAAGATTTCCTCTGTACTCATCAGTTGAAGGAGCTTTATACCCTGAACCTTACGAGGCAACATCATACACCATAGGCTATTAATAATAAGAGTGGACAATATTGAATAACACAATTACACCACATCACTATCTAGTTGTTGACATGTTCATATTATGAGTTGCTTCTTTGGATTGTAATACACTAGGAATTGTTGCACTAAAGGAATTGTTCATCGAGCAAAAAAGTTAAAAAATTTGTTTTCTTCTTTTCCTCATATCACTTGCACCAATCCTTTCTTATTGGATAGGAATACCAACTTTAGTATTATTAATTATTGCAAAATGAACTTCTAGTTCCAGTTTAACATTTCAATCTTTGCTTTCTTTCTTTCTCATTTTGATATTCTTTAAGCAAAATTTTTATTTTTTATTTTACATCATGACTAATTTTCTTATAAGACTCTACTTCACTTTTGATTTTAACTAAAAATTTCTTTAATCTAGTGATTCTCCTACCTTTCAAATGTTTATTATAATATAAATAAATAATATGGTTCTTCATAATATGAACTAATCTCGCATGAGTTTAAGCTAGATCTTTGAATCTTCCTAAAGAGGTTGAATTATTAAGAGTATTTAAACTTTTCTCTATTTATACATAAAAATAAATGCAATATGATAAGTAAAATAAACTTCAATTTCATTTTTCAATATAATAATTTATGTTATTCATTACCTATATCAATATCATAAAAACAACGTAGATAGGCATAAAAGGGAATTAAATCAAAGCTATTCCGTCAGTAGGAGCAAAGAATTTAAGTATTAACACATTCCTTCAATAGATGCTATTAATAATATACAACTAACTAACAAATAGGTGCAATATATATAGTAGAAGGAAAAAAATCCTAAAACCCCAACTTGACAACAATCGATCAATCTCCACGATATCACTTCCTTTCTGATCCGTTGTATTTCTTATGATGCCAGATAAGTTATCTAGTAATATTGCAAACATGAGATAGAGTTTTTCAGCTAAAACTGAACCAGTCACTATAGTTGCCAATAGCCCTGAGACTCTTTTTTTGTCCCCTTCACACCAAACAAATTCAAGCAAGTTAACTGAGATAAAGCAAAGAGACTCTTCATTGCCTAATCTATTTGGAATATAGAATGAAGTATTATAAAGTAACATAAATTAATTAATATGTCACTTTCACCCGCTATGTTAAGTTGAGAAGACGGTGTGACTGATGGATTGAGGACCTAAAATATTAATAAAATTTAAAAAGATAATAGTCACTTAATTCATTTAAAATGGAATTAAAATGGATGTTTTTATACGTGCACTTTAATGCTGAACAATGATTAATTTTCAAATGCAATGCTAAAGATGCTTTCATTATTAATTGTGACATGATAATTATTTATTTAGATTATAATATCAAATCAACTCTAGTATTATACTGCACTCTTAACAAATTATTTATCCACTATAATAACGAGAGGACCGAGTATACGTTGATCAAAATTTAGATTTCTAGGCCAATCATGAACTGAACTATGCGAAATAAACTTTGAAAGGTCCAAAAGATAGTTCTTTGCCAATGCCAGTGTGCCACTGCTTATGATATCTAGATTTGGCGTCTACCTAAACCACCATCTAGGTGATAAAGTCACAAAATAATATAGTGCTTAAACCATCTAGTTACAATCATTTTATGTTTTAGCTACAAATTGAATGTATTTATTTTATGTAATTATGTTGATTGGTCAATTCCTAGCAGGTTGTGAAATATTTACTATTTTAGCGGTAGCAAGGGATGGCTACAGCAAGGGATGGCGATAAGATACGACGGCGGCAAGGGATAACGATAGTTAGGGATTAGCTAATTTAGATTTGTGATTTTGGACATTCAAAATTGGGGGAGGGGCATTAGCATTAAGGCCTCAATGATTTGTGTTTCTTTTCATTATCCACATGCTTCACATCCAAATGAGGAAGAAAGACATGTTGATCTTACGTGCTTGATGCTTCTTACTATGAATTGCAAGTATTCAATATTGTAGTTAGTAATGGAAGAAAGTAAATTTGAGAAGGTAATAAATGTAACGTCGAACTTTCTGAGTCCTTTGGTGATTGATCTGTACTTGGAGATGCTACTGTATATTGATATATACATAGTTGTCTATAAGTTCAAAGATGTATTTAAGTCCTTTGGATAGATACGTAATGATTTATAATGTTATATGCCCTTACATAAACTTAGAGTTCTTCGGTATGAGAAATTTTAGAGATTTCTGACATATAAGCTTATAAGTGTGTAAAACTGAGTCTATTGGATGGATATGACCATGGTGGTTAAATTAAATGTGTTCTAATGTCTCAAAGGTGATTAGACATTATTTATAAACTTATTGGACACTTAGAAAGCTTAATTGGAAAAGTTGATATACATAAGGACTTAATTGTAAAATTAGGAAAGTTTGGAGGGTAAAATGGTAATTTCATACAACCTAAAGACAAAATAATAAATTCTACCATATTTTGGTCAAAGAAGAGTCAAAATTCTAGACCCTTCTTATGTATAAGTGTGCAACCCCCATTTAAGACTTAAACCATCTTGTTTTAATTAAAAGAATGGAGAAGAGAGGAGAGAAAGAAGCAAGTTTCTACTATCACCTATTTTCCACCAAGTTTTTGATTCTTCAACTTCAATCAAGATGTTATAAGCTAATTTGAGGTCAAGGAATTCAAATCTATCATCAGATTTGAGAAAACCTCAAAGGATTTGAAGATATCATCAAAGGAAGGTTTAGGTAAATTTTGTCTCATCTCTCTCTACATTATAATTTTGATTTTGGTGTTAAGATATGTTGTTCTACATGCTTGAATATGCATGAAACATGGTTTAGATGAATGAAATGTATCATGGAGAGGGTTCTTTAAGGCAAAATTGAAACTATCCCCTTTAGGTGAAAGTTTGTGAATTTTTTACTATCTTTTAAAATTGATGGTCTAAATGAGTTCTATGGTGTTAATTATACATATATGATGTGAATTGATGATGAAGAATGAATAAGATGTGTGTTGGTTAAGTTTAGGTCAAAATGATGGAGAAGAGGTGGATTAATGTAATGAGTTGTACAATTGATAAAATGTAGCTTAAATGAAGGAAATTGGTT
>JANZLF010000221.1:10660704-10672243 GCA_026546835.1 Erythroxylum foetidum | reverse complement strand
CACCACTTAATTGTTAGTGCACCAAATGCACCACTTAATAGTTAGTGAACCATTTCTATTATCATAGTATTTTATTAAAAATTTTGTATTATAAATAAAAGGATTAACTTGATGTAAGACACACCAATTTATAAGAAAAATTCTCCTCTCCTAAATATTCTTAAATTTTAGTTTCGGTTTTATAACAGTACAATCCTTATTCTAACATTAATTAGTTTACTCTAACCGATGGACCCATACCAACTCCATATAATACGCCCTTGATAATAGAATGATAGACGTGCATTCTAACACCGGCTAATAGCTAGCCATACTCATTATTACATCATACGCACTTGTATAACTTCACTATCTTAAAGCCTCAATAAGATTTAATCATATAACATATCAAACATGCGCATAAGGTTCTTTTCGCTTATAATTTACCTCTTGAAATCCCTTTCTTTTGGTTTCTAATTTACCTCTCAGCCCTTCTTACTTACTGTTCTTTTGATTTTTAGGATTTAATTTCACCATTTTAGAGCATAAAAAATCACGCAACAATAAGATTTTATCACTCAATGCACCAAAAATGCATATGTGGTATCTAAATATAGAAATAAATTCATAATTTAATTTTGAATTAGTTATTGGTGTTAACTAACTCTTAAAATCACAAATCTCGTGCCTATTAATCTCTATTTATCTATAAATTATGTATAGCACACAATTCACATAAGACAAAACCTTGGTATTAACAATTTGATGAAAACATAATTCTATCGAATACTCCAAATTATGGTTCATCACAATCTACCCAAAAACGAAAAACAAAAGATTTAAATAAACAATTAATACTGATAAAGCTTTTAATATTCACAAATAGCAAAATAATGAACCCAAAAAGCTCTGATTGGTATATGCTACCAACTCTGGTATGAAATGTACGTTAAATAACTTTTTATAGTTTGAAATTGTCCGAACGTTACCTGAATAATGTGGATGCTAATTTATTCCTGAAATCAGCTTCCTTGCACTTCTAACTTGCCTCTCAAACCTTCTTAGTCACTATTCTTTTGGTTCATAAGGTTTAATTTCTGTAAAAATGATAACTATATATTGTTATCAAAAATTGATTTTGAAAAGGATTAACACTAGTCAACCACTGTTCGACCAATATATGTATGGATCAACTTTAAGAGTCTTTTATGAAAATATATAAAATTTTTCTTATCTTTACATAACTTCTTGAATTACCTCAATCTAATATTTCTATAACAGTTATATCTAAAATATCGAACAGTGCCTAGTATCAATAGCAACTAAACTAATATATTTTTCTTCTTATTTACCCGCTGTCACCACATATACTTGATCAATTATATACTTTCTTTAATCTCTAATTTAATTATAGAATTTAAAGAAAATATATATTACTAAAATATTAAATTTCATCAATTCATAAAGATACAGACATTAAAATTTTGGGATGTCACAATATTCATAAATAAGTGTAATCTATTGGACAAGGAACTAACAGGACGATCTGCTATATCATTTTTGGCTTCTTCCCTTCTGCACGTTCTAATTCAAGTATTTTCTTTTTCTTTTGACTTTTTAGGCTCTGATTTGTGACAAAGGAAATTAAACCACTAATTTCAAGACCAAACTTTATCATCAGCAGTAAGTAAAACCTTGATAATACAACACCAAAGAGGCTTTATTCTGAAGTAGCAAAAACAATGGTGTGGCATTAGGGCACCGAGTACTAATACTGGTGAAAATGTATATAAATGTTGCGTTTAATCTTAAATTATGCCCTTGTGATCTTTACGGAGATGCATTTTAGACTACTACAGTCCATCAGCCCTAATATGATGACTCTCAGCAGTCATCGCGCCATTTGCCCGACAGCAGCAATTCACACAACTGTCTTATATGCTTTATCAATCGGTTAACTTCACACTCGACTGTAACTGACAAGTCTGTACTGTTTCTTCATATAGCAAAAGGGACCCTTCCAACAATGGAAAGTTTTAAGGGAAAAAATAGAAAACTAGGTATACCAGATTTACCTTGTCCTTTGACATGCTTCAATATTTTTTTTCCATCAACGTTAATAAAGTTAATTCTATTGAAGAGCAGGTGTGAGTGAAAATATCAGTGTTTCGAAAATCGGACCGAAACGGTTGGTCGGATCGAAAAACCAGTGAACCGGAGCATGAAACGGTCCGATTTAACCCGTATTTTTTGTTAGTGATTAACCCGTTCATTTTACGATCAAACCGGAAAAAACCGCTGAACCGGTGAGATAAAGAATCAACCGGTCCATTTAAAATGCCTTGATTTTGATGATTTCAACTTGAATAAATATTATAATTAGTGATTTTTTTAGTCTTTTTGATGAAATATAACTGGCGAGCTTTATTATCTTATTTTTGTGTAATATTAGTAAACTTAATTTTTTTTATATTTTGATATTTGAAGGTCTAAGTTAAGTTTATAATTAGATAAATAATTAAATAGTATGTTTAAAAATTATCTTATATATAATATATAAAATAAAAATTTATATATTTATTAATTACCGATTCAATCACGGTTGAATTCCGGTTAAATCATTGACTCTTGAATTAGTTGCTTCTCCAGTTCAATCACCAGTCCGATTTCTAAAACATTGGAAAATATAAGCAGAATTAGTCGGCAATCAGGTGAACTGGACATAATTTCCATAAGGGGAATAAAGTGTTATTTGTCAGATACTGTCTAGTTTAGTTATGAACACATATGAAAGGCAAGAACTTGGGGAAACTATCTTCCTTTCTTTCTTTTTGACAATTCCACGGAACTACAGAGAAGAAAATTTGATGCATCTTTCCGACACAAAAGATCCTTTTCCAAATGAAACTTCAAGCAAGTTCATTACCTTCCCTAAGCTGTTTGCAATTTCAGGGAAAAACAAAAAAAAAAAAAAACACAAAGAAAGATACAAGTGGTGATGGACATCTTGAAACTTCAAATAAAATTAGTAAGCCATAACACGTGCTGAACAGGATGATCTTGATCAGCAGAAAAGAATCCTTGATTAAATTGATAATCTGAGCTCCAAATCCAGTTCCTGACTATCGCTTGATTCGGAATTCTGGCTACTGGAACCCCCATAGTCAGTGTAGAGTCTCTTGTTCTTCTTTTGTTTCGAATCCTATATATATATGTCATTCATGTTAATAGAGATAGCTTAGTGAATGATCATTCCCAAAGCATGAACAACTTGTAAAAAATTTCAAGAATTTTAATCGGAATCCATTTCGCTGAAAGTAATGTAAGGAAAAAGAGAATTACCTCAACGAGTGAATTTAAAATGTGTCGATCTTCCCTTGGTTGTGCAAAATGTTCCCTCTCCAAGTAGTTACTTCTGGGATTACAACTGGGGTTTTAGAAGAAAAATAAAATTAGCAAGTTAATCTGAGGCATGTACTACCTGAAAACATGAAATTAAGACTTTCTAGCTACCCAAAAACAATTCATTTTCTTAGCATCTCCAAAATGTTTAACAAAATTAGTTACCTAGCTGCAGTGGATGCTAGAGAATCACCATATCTGATGTTTGATCTTTCACAATCACCAATTCCCATCTGCAATACCAGGTGAAACCGGTGGTTTAGCGACTGGAGAACATTGACTATAAAAAGCATTCAACTACTTCCAACTCCTTCCAACAATTTGTTAACGTGCGACTTAATGACTCACAAGTATGCTAGAACTAGTGTATAGCTAGTGAGCAATAACAAAATAATATTTCTTTCAAATTTAATGATTAGTTCTCTTGATCTAGTACATACATACGTAGAGAGGGTCTCCTTTTGTTTCTTAAGTAGGAGATAGTGCTTCGCAAACTCGAGACTATCAGAAGCATGCCTGTTTGAAGTTTTTACTATGACAACTGAAAGAGATGACTGGCTGCTAATTGGAAACCATACAATTCATGTTTTTCTGTCAACAATCCTTTTGAAGATTAAAATTAATATTCTAGATAATCATTCTTAGATTGTCAGATTGCACAGGATTTAACATGAACGTATTGGCTAGACTGAGATATGGACGGTCAATTTCCTAAAACAAAATTGAGAGTGTACCATGATGCTTGAAGGGTAACCATAGGAAGCTGACGTTAATGAAGAATAAGAAAAGGAAGATGATGGTATTAAAGAAGAAAGGCCTTGAATTTCCATATCCTCCTGCGTGAATTTCCTCGCATTAATTTTCTAAGCTATAAACAAAAACCCTAATAACTAACTAACTACCTTGTGGGGGAAGATATATACCTGGTTGAAATTTGTGGGACAAAGAGCATGAAGAGAGGGATGGTAGCTTCCCATTTGGCCATGTAATCTGATCTTTTCCAGTTGAGCAACTCCAAGGCCTCTCTGTGGTTGCTTAGGCTTGCCTGAGTTGCTCTTTTTGCCTTTCCTTGAAGACCCACCTCTCTCATGGACTAAGTTTGGCTCTCCACAGTATCTGCTGCTGCTCATCTTCTTTAAATTTTCTATGTGATCAAGGCAAAGAGGGAAGTGAAAGACAGGAAGATACTCACGAATGAGCTTGCTTGTTAACTACAAAACTTTCCCCTGACACAGCCAATTTTATCGGGAGAGAACCGCTTGTGATCTGAATCAGAGATCTTCAAAACACCCTTTATAAGCTGCTGCACTGGTCCAGTAATTGTGCATCGCTGGATCAGATTGTGCACAGATTCATAGATATGTGTGGTTAGATTTTATGCTCCCCTCGTCCCTCTTGTTTGAGTGTATACATACAGCACGGTAAGATATAGAAGCAATAATAATAATATATATATATATATATATAGAGAGAGAGAGAGAGAGCCTTAATGTTTAATAATTTGCTCTAGTCATGGGTTTCGTAGACTGACTTGAAAGCGATTGCCTTTGATTTAATGCGTTATAATATTCTAATGCTGTATTAGAAATGAGCTGACTAATTCACGCACCATATTAGCGTGTTTTTGTGGACACTCTTATGGCATTGGCCAAGTCTATTTCAAGTTGTAAAGTTTAAGAAAGGATTGTATTAAAAAAGCTTTAAAATTATAGTAAAAAGATTGCTTCATGTTACTTCTTATGTACTTTTTTTTTTTTTTGTTTTACTGCAATTGATTCATACTACATAATGTTGTCTGCATATTGTTCTTCTTATTTACTTTTTTTTTTGTTTTATTGCAATCATACTAAATAATGTTGTCTGCATATTGTTTTTTTTATATCATATTGAATTTTCAATATCTAGAAACCTAAAAATTCTAATGTGATACACGTTTCTATTGTCTCAATCTATTGAGCAATTTGCTCTTGGTAGCTAGTGCTATATGTTATAAAAAATATTTTCTGTTTAAATAAGACCAAAAAGATAAGGGAAGTATATGGTTTGTAATTGAGGTGGTCCCGTATTTGCATGTGGTTTTCCCAGTTTCAGTGTCAAGTAAACACAATCCAAAAGCTGTAAAAATTCTATTAGGAAAACAATAAGAAATGCAGAATTATAAAAATAAACATTTATAGAGTCAGACCGCAATCCCCATTAACAATTCTTGATTCTAGATATCTTGCTTTGCAGTTTCTTAGGGATTGGCTTCCTATTTGAAAAATAAAAAAGACAGAAAGAAGAAAATATCTCAACATCAGAACCAATTTAATTAATTAGTTGAATAAGTGACATATTGGAAGGTCGAGTTAATCCTTTGACCGTCTAGGTTATCTACCTCCTATCTCCATTTTTTTAGGAGTCTTGAGAGTCGAACCTGAGATCTCAGAGTTTTGTTGGATGCATGACTCACGCTTCTTACCACTGAGCTACGTAACTCAGTGGTAAGAGGCATGGGTTATGAACCCAACAAAACCCTGAGGTGTCAGGTTCGACTCTCAAGACCCCCCAAAAAATGAAGATAGAAGATAGACAACTTAGACGGCCAAACGGGACAAAACCTCAATGGTGCTGGCCCACCCAAACCACTTTGTAAAGAATCTTGAATGCAAAATATTACTTTCCTCAAATTAGTTATTAAGCACCCTTCATGTTTTGATAAAATCTACAAATAATAACTTGTGTGTTTAATTGAAAGGAAAGCTATGTATGAGTGCTTAAATATGCATAATAACTACCACAAGATCGATAGGATTAGAAGTAGATATGGTGATATGAGTCGGAGAAGAGCCAAATCTAATTTAGCTTAGACGCATGATTTTGTGGGACACACTTTATGAGTTGTTTTGTGGTGGAAAGAATTCTGCTAAGACAGGCATGTGAGGTCATGCAATTACCGTAGACCCCACCAATACCGCTCTTCCTAAAAAACATTGCCATTTGGTTTTGCTTAGGAAACAGAATTCTTTTACTCTAATTGTTAGTGAAATTTAGAATTTTAAGTTTTGGCATAGAGAATTCACAAAGATAGATGTATATCTTCTAATTGTCTCTTCTAACATCAACTTATTTAATGATAAAAAAATCCAATTAAAATGGTTAATGTTTCAGTTATTATTCACACTTAAGATTAAATTCACCTAATAATATAATTTCAAACTTAAAAATGATAATTAAAAACAATTATATTTTATTGGCAATCACAAGTAACATGTTATAAACTAGAACCATCTAACACAAAAACAGTTTGAACAAAAAGATAATCACATTTTATAGTTTTCTCTAGCAATATATGTGTTCCTGTAGTTGTTTTTTTTTTTCAAAACAAATGCATTCTCTATTATTTCTTATGTTTTAAATTGGTTCTATTCTCTTTAATATGTTTTAAGCAAAGTCCTAAGGTAATTTCAAGTAAAACTAAAAACATAACTAACTTGCATGTAAATAGCATACAAATCTATTAATGTTGTTCTGGACATGGCAGCAAGCAGATTTGTCTTTGACGTTGGAGTGTTTCTTATTTGATCCTCAATTCGCGCTAGGCCAATCAGAAATCTGTCCTGGATTCAACTTTTCTATGTATGTGTATTTAACATTTTGATTTTTATAATCTCATAATACAGGTGAATTAATAAGGAGCTCTTTTGGCTTAAGTAAGATCGCGAGTTCTAATTTTTCTCATGTATATAGCCGTTTAAAAACTTAAACGCAGAGATTTGCTTCTCGTAAGGGACCTATCCAGTTTGAGCGGAAATTAGTCTGAGTGTTGATAGCTTAAAGTGTCTTTCCATAATTGAGACTTACCTAGAATATCTCGTGAGCAACCAAAAAAAATATTTTGATTTTTATAACTATTATCGAAAGGTCTCATTTATGAAAATTGATAGTTTTTCTCTTCTTGTTGATCGGACTAAATTGTTTTAAGTGTTTGACATTCATTTTTAACAACTTACGTAGGGATCCAAACTTGCTATAATTTTTTAACTTCGATTCTTACAGAGACAACATTAATAATAGAGAATATATATGTACACATAAAAGATTTCTCATCTTACTTACATGGAGGTCCAAACTCGCCATATATTTTTATGAATAGGTAGAGAGCTTAAAAATGTGGTCGAACATACTTATAATTAGATTTGATGCCTAAGGTAAAAACCTTATGCCCACAAGACCACAAAAAATAACCCCCAAATATATACTTAAATAAAGGGTCACGTCCTAAAATATTTATCCAAGGCAAACATGTATTGCTAATGTAAGATTCACATTCAACAATATTGCTTACATATTCTTGTGGTCTACATGCATCAATGCTATACCACAATGTTCGATTACCGATGCTTGATGCAACTGCTGATCAATTGACTAATATAAAAGACGTTTAGTACTCTACAAAACTTGCAAATGTTTAATGTTTTCTTTTGTTTCTACTTTAACCATATCGTGAAACAGATTATTCAAAATATACTCTATAATTCCGATGAAAGCTCTTTTCCTAATCAACTACATATAAAAAACAGAGAAATGTTTAATGTTTTCTTTTATATATATGTATGTATGTATATAAAAGATATACCAAAAACATCGCTTGTATATATGTATATAAAAGAGAAAATGAAACAGAATTGAAAACCATGCTCGACCGCTAGATGATATTTATCTCTTGTAGATCCTACCCTCATAATGAAAGGGATCATCAAAGTTTTGTGTTTAATCAAGTGTATGGCCCGCTGGTAGAGAGTTTGAATACTTTTGCGTAGACTGATTTAAATTTCAATAAATATAAAGAAGGAGGAATGGACATGCATTTTTTTTATATTGATTGAGTAGTCATGAGTAAATGAGGGATGCATTTAATTGATGTGGATTAATTACGAAGACAAAGTTTAGTGGAGAGAAGCGTAGAGACTATATTACATATCTATTGTGGGTTTGGTGGCACATGGGGAAGCTTATAGGTGGTTTTGCATTGCTTGATCCACTCGATGATTTGCAACAAACAATCGTTATTAAGACTCCTCTTATACACTCTCTACATATGTATACGATGTTTCTGAAACTTCCTAATCCCTTTATTGGTATATCAAAAAATAATTTTGATACAATTTTTTTCACATAAATCACCTCGTTTACTATAGAGTGATACGAAAATCGAATCAATTAGCATGGATATAAACCAGGGACGAAGCCAGATATGTAAAGTAGGAGGGCTCAATGTTTAATTTTTTAAATTTTAAGAGTGCCCAACTCTTAAATAACTTCATTTATATATATATATATCTATATATAATATATATTTTTTTAAATTTTGGGGAGCTCAGGGATCCCCATCTAGCTACGTCACTAATACAAACTATTGTATATAAACGACTTAAACGTTTTGTAAGGAGGTATATGGGGTACTTCCACATAATGCATTAGAAGATTATTATATATAAAAAAACGAACAAAGCGTGCATTGACAAGCTGCAATAGTTTGCATTAAGCAAGCTTGGCGGTGGAGGGTCTATAAATAGACCCTACCTCCCTCTTTCTTTAATGTGGATGATATATACATATGCGAGTGATGTGTGGTAAGTTAAAAAAAAGAGAATTTAAGGAGCCATTTCTGTATTCCAAAGATTGCGAGCGAGCAATTTTCAAGGTATTTTAAGAAATGCTTTTCTAAAAGTGTGAATTATAAAATAGTGAAAATATTTCCTTAAAGATAACCAATTTGGGAAATACTTTGTGTGTGAGTCTCATTATTTTGTCATTTTTCACTCTTTGTTTCTGGTAATTTTTTATTAGTGAAAGATTTACACAGCAAGAAAAATATCGTTTAGCGACGGATATTATCGACAGAATTTAAAACTGTTTTTCTAAAAAGGTGAATGACAAAATAGTAAAAATATTATCTTAAAGATAATAAATTTGGGAAACATTTTGTATGTGAGTATCATTATTTTGTCCTATCATTTTTCAGTCATTGTACCTGCTAATTTTTTATTAGTGAAAGATTTACGATACAAGAAAAATGTCGTTTAGCAATGGATATTACCTATGGAAAATGTTTAGATTCTATCGGTAATATCCATCATTAAACAATATTTTTCTTGCAATATAAATCTTTCACTAATAAAAAATTAGTAGATAGATTCCGTCAGTAATATAAATTAGTGACGAAATCAACTGACGAACAAAGGCATCGTTAAAACAACCGTAGGTAAATTTACTGATGGACATTTTATGTAACCGTCAATGAATATACCGACGATTGGTTATGATCGTTAGTAAATTTACCTATGAATGACGGTTGATCATAACTGTCAGAAATTTTACTGACGGAATAACCAATACCGTCGGCAAATATTTTGACGGAAAGGAAATTTCTGTAGGTAAATTTAACAAATCTGACGATAAAGTTGACGATGACTGTCAATATTACCGACGGTTACTCTTTGTTTCATCAGTAAATATCTTACATTTTACCGACAGTTTGTGGTGTTCCATCGATAATTATAATGGATTTTACCGATGTACTTGTATTTTTCGTCAGTAAATAATATTAAATTTTTTTAAAATCCCGAGATCAAATTTTATTTCATGATCTTATGATTAATGCATAATTTCAATAGTTATGAATTATCTGTGTATAATATTTTGATTTATTTATATATTTAATTTAGTTAAACAGAAAGTTGATTGATGATATAAAGTTAAAATTATTTTAATTGATAATAAAACATTATAGTGTACATAAAAAGTATTTGTAATTCAAAGCAAATGACTACAACAATTCTATTGTCCTAGTAACCACGGATGGTCTGAGGTGCTACCCCTTCCCGTTAACTTATCTACCTTATGTCTTAGCTGAGCTATGTACTCCATCAATGTCTGCACTGTGGTCCGAAGTTCATTGACTTCATTAGTTATCGACCGTATGCTAGATGTTGCTGTGTCGGATGTTGCGAATTACGAATAACATGTATTTGTAAATGAACATGACCTGAAGATCCTTCTATGACGGTTGCTACCATCCACTACATCAAGATATGTCTGACTCTCATTAACAACTTGTTCGTGCTGAGACTATCGCTAAATGTTTTCTTGTATTTGGTTCTTTAAGAGGCAATGTTTATATTAGTAAGTAATAATTATTAAGAATTAATATTAAAGCGTAAATTTCATATATATTAAGTTCTCTACATCGGTATTGACGAATGACACACCGACATGCTTCTTAGTGTGAGTGTGTAAAAAAAGTTGACGGGATGTAGGCCTCATGCCCATAAACTTTTTCTACATAAGAATAAAATGTTATAAGTGAATTATAATTTATAAAAATTTTGGTAGAGTTTCATATATTTTTATGATAATTACTTCTTGTTGAATAAAGAAAATAACTCAATATAATCATATATGGCACCAGACATTTATACCATTATCATTATCCATAATACACATATTTTCATTCCAAAATTCACATATCAATTTAAATTGAAATACAACAAAGTAAAACAATTACAATATAAGTGTAAAGTTTAGATACTTTCAAGTCTCTCTTCATGCTCGAGGTGAGTAATTGATCCTCCTGTAAGTACGAGAAGACTCTCTCTCTCCCGGTCCTCTACGTCTGTTGGTCGAGTAATGCTCTGAAATGGACATTACCTCAGGTGATGTCTAATACTGTTGTCAATGATTCCATATTTGTTCAGAAATATAAGGCGGTCGTACATCAGCCTTCTGTATCGCACTAATAAAGTCATGATAACATGTATATACTCGTCTTTCCCATACTTTATATATGTCCGTGTCAAATTCAAAATCCCAAAAAAATTCTTTATGAAATAAAAAAAATCGATAAATACTTATAATGAAATAATATTTATCTAATTAGTGTATACAAATCAATTAAAAAAGAAAATAATTTTTTATTGTACCTCAAACTCTTAAAAGTAAAGTATCTTTGTGGCCTGAGAGATATTCTTCCATACATAATCCTCATGATCAATCTGTTAGTAGTGTGCCCTAGGCCAATGGATATTTGTGATTCATACATTAACATTATGACTTGTTAATAATATATTATGAGGTATTCCTTCATATATGCATGTATTTCATGTAATGTGATTTA
>JANZLF010000221.1:10636767-10651328 GCA_026546835.1 Erythroxylum foetidum | reverse complement strand
AACACACCATCTTCTTACTTGAATTTACCACTTATCTAACATTATTCAAACATCAAAACCAATCCAAAACCAATCCAAAACATATTCACTCATTCATTTACATTTATCCTTAATTAATCAAGAACACATGCTACCCATTTAAACCAACACAATTCTCATGCAATTAGATGTACACGATGTCACAATTATGCATTTAACTAACATAAAACAAACTCTTACCTATTTAAACTTCAATCTTCCAATCTTCCTAACTTCTCACAAACTCTCCAACTTTTCCTATCATATACGACCATCAACTCTCAAAGCTAAGCTTAGGATTTTTCTTTATGAACAAAGGAAGAGGAAGCACATACCATAGGAGGGGTTTTTGTGTAGTGAAGATGAGTAGAAATTCTAGCAAAAAGGAGGGAGAAAAATCGATGAAGAAGAGGAGAAGAAGCCACCTACAGAAGAGAAGAAATTTGCAAATTAAAAGTGGTTTTGACTCTTTCCAAATTAGAATGTCGTGAGTGGCTTTTAAGACTTAGGGTAATTAAATAACCCTTAAAGGTAAGACTAAGTAGGCAAGTGACAAGTGTCACTTGCCACTTGTCTTCTTCTTAAACTCTCTTAAGGGTCTTTCCAATTTTAATTCAATTTCTAGTCCAATTTATCTCCAAATTCTAATGGCTCAAAGTTATAAATCCTAAAATCATGTATCTAATTTTCCAGTGCCATTGGACAGTCATTTCCAGTACCAGAAAGCCAATCAGTCAACCACTTGGTAATTTTTTGGGTTCGGACATTGTCCCCCAAAATTTCAGAAAAATTTCTAGAAGTCCCCAAAAATGAAAAACACACATAAATCACTCCAATTCAATGTTTCAAGCACAAATAACAAATTATTCACAATAAACACATATGCCAGGAAATGTCATGAATGCATGTACAATCATGTGCATATACAAAAATTACAATGGATGCATATATGGAGGCCATATTATGTATGTTCATGCAGAGATATGTTTGCACACGCCTAACCCATTTCAAATGACCATTTTACCCTTCCCATCAGCGATGGGATGTTACACTTCCAGTAGCTTTATAAGTGAAATCATTGTCAGTAATGAATTGAATAATATTTTCTGGTCCAACTTTATTCACATCTTCATCAAATATTTCAAATGGAGTATTAGCATTCCTAATAAGGACAAATGCATTAATAGATTTAAAAAACATTGTCCCCTTTGTAAAATAAACCAAAAAATTAGTAATAGACTCATGTCTTTTATTTGTCCAACTATCACATATGATTGAACACTCAAAAATGGCCCAAGTCATTCTTCTTTCATCCAAATGACTTTTAATTTCATAAGTAGAACTATTTAAAAGTTTATCAGTACAGTTTTCAATTGAAAGAGCTTTGTATCTTAGACAATAAGAGGCAATAACATCTACCATGGGTTGATAATAATATGATTGGGAAGCATTGAATGCTATACTTGAACCATACCACCATCTAACCATTACCATATCAACATTATGAGTCGCTTCTCTAGATTGTAAGGCACTACAGATTGAAGGCTAATCTCTTAGAGTTGTTCATGATGCAAAAAAAATTAGACACCTATCTTCTTCTTTTCCTAACATTAGGTGTAACATTCCTTTCTTATTGCGTAAGAATATTACCACGCTCAACATTCCCATTATCATCATGAACACCAATAAAAGAATTCCATTACCAATTTTGTAATTTAATCTTTGCCTTCTATCTTTTTTGTGTTAATACTTTTTGAACAATGTCTTCTTTTGCAATTTCACATCATGACTCACTTTTTTACAAGGCTCCATAACACCTTTGACCCCAATTAAATGCTTCTTTAATATGGTGATTTCTCCAACTTTCAAATGATTGTTACAAAAAAATAAATGGTATGATTCTTTATTCTAGGAACCAATCTAGCATAAGCCCAAATTGGATTATTGAATGTTACTGAAGTGGTTGAATTATCATGATTACTTGAACTTTCTTCCATTTATCTATAAAAATAAACGAAGACATGTGTCAAAATTAAATGACTAAATTCACATACTATTTCTACTATATATTTGCTACCCATAATATAAAATTAATATTTGTAATTTTATTTCCTAATGACAACAATAAACAATATAAAAGTACAAACATTTAATTTTCTTAAATTTATATTAAAAGATTTAATTATATATTAAATCTTATATTTATATGATTAATCATAAATTAAATACTTTTTATATGCAAAAATAATTATTAAATTGTATGTTTCATATAAATTAATTGACAAATTAACAACTTAATGAATTACATTTGATCTCATTTTTATGATTATCAAAATAACAAATCATATGACATATTATTGAATTATACATAATTCAAAAATCATAATACTTAAATATTCTTCCATAATTCATACATGGTAAGCAAGTTTTACCTAATATAAAACACTAAATATCTATAAGTATATAGATCATAAACTTGTTAGTAATTGAGGTGTCAATCCCACGAGGAATTAGCTAAAATTAAATGAACCTAACTTTGTCTAAGGTTGTTAAAAATGATTTGAATAAGAAAAAAAAATTAAGCAATAAAATATGAGTTGTGTGAAAATAAATTAAAAAATTAACACAATAAAATCAAATTAAGTACTTAACCACTTAACAAATGAGCTACCATAATAAAACAAGAATGAAAGTCTATGATTCGTTATATCGTTATTTTTCTTGTTTAACCACTTTTGATTTAATTTAGTGTCGATCCTAGATTTCTAAAGGGCTTAATTATTATCTCTCAAGAGCTAATCATTTAAACCCAATTAATAATCCCTAATTGATAGCAAAATTTCAGGTTTGTAATCTCTCGATTAACAAAAACAATTTAATGCTTTCAGGTAGTTCTTAAG
The DNA here is from genome assembly GCA_026546835.1 of Erythroxylum foetidum. Taxonomy (NCBI): domain Eukaryota; kingdom Viridiplantae; phylum Streptophyta; class Magnoliopsida; order Malpighiales; family Erythroxylaceae; genus Erythroxylum; species Erythroxylum foetidum. Next base: position 10,648,410 of record JANZLF010000221.1, on the reverse strand, counting down.
CAATCTATCAGATAATCAAGTTCTCACACAAGATCCTCTTTGTGTGATTATCAATTTGATGTTTCATGACCAATTAGGATGTTAACTCTCATTACCCAACCTAATCAAATTATTATCGAATCACTCTCTCAATTTATTATCGAAGTATAAACAAACACAAATATCACAATACCTAAAACATTGTATTGAAATTAAATGTGTTAATGTCACAAAATAAGTCAAGAACAAATCCTCATAAGAAATTAGAACATCATCAATGTGTATGACATCCTTAACACCAGTTCATACATCAGACTTAAAGAAAAAAAACAAAAGAAGAAGAAAAACTTGAGTTGGACTGGTCTTGAGTTTGTTGGATAGTTGTTGATCTTCTTGCTCACTCCTTGATCTTCCTTGCTTTTTCTCTAATTTGGTAAGTTGGTGGCTACTTCTTTGGGTCTCTTAATGTTCATTTATAGTAAATGAGTGATTTAGGGTTAAGTTTAGGGCTTACCTAGGTCACATTGTCCTAAAAAGCCCTTCAAACATCAACATAGATTAAAAATGTGTTTGGTAAGGTCTTTCATAATCATGACAGGGGTATTACAGTCACGACATGTCATAAAAACCTTCTATCATGATCGTCACCCAGGATAAGCCCTTTTGTCACAATCATAACACTAGGGAGGAGTCTTCTGACATAACCAACTTCCTTCAATCTTCATTTATCTGGGTTCATTCACTAATAAACACATCAAAACACCTCAAGTATAAGATTAAGGTCCATCATCATGCCCTAAACCACATAACACTTCAAACATAAAGAAACACTAATATTAACTAAATTCTAAGCCTAAACGTGCAATAATAATCTAATCAACACCCATAAACATCTTAAAAACACCTACTAAATCATAATCTAAACTACAACTATCAACATTCCCACACTTAAATTTTTGCTTGTCCTCAAGCAAAAACATAAAAAATGCAAACTTAAACACACCAAACAAACCAAACAATAACACATACATTCATAAATATGCACTAATGATACATTGACATCTAACTTCAAGAAACCAATTTAACCTTATACAATAATCATTCAGGTTGTTCCAATTATTAACCCATGCAAATTATGGATAAACATTTTGGATTGACCATACATACTAATCAAAATATTAACATCATATTCATTCACCTAAAGCACTTGTACACACACATTGATAATTAGTATTCAATCAAAATTACAATTATCACTGAGCAACTTTTTATGAAAATTCTTTCTATTTTTAAAGATCTGTAGGATTATTTATCAAAACACTAATTTTTTATTTTCTTTAATATTGACCTAGTCTTTTGACATGAAGGCAAACATTTATCTTGAATGTCCCCCGGTTACTCAACTAGGCCACATTTTATTAATTATCTTGGTTGGAATGTCAATCTAGCCTTTTGATATGAAGACAAACATTTTGTTGTGAACGTCTCTGATTACTCAGCTATATCACATTCTCAATTGATTAGTAGCTCTGTTCATAACTCGAAGGCTAGCAGAATAGTTATTTACTTAAGCCTATTAATGATATTAATGAATTTAACAATTCATATAGCCTACCTCATTTATTTTTAACTAATCATCCTTATGAAAGACTATTAATGATATTAACACATTTAATTGACTTGTAATTATAAATGTATGTAACAAATTTCCTAAGGTGAAAATATTGATGTCATATCCTAATTAACATGAATATTTAACTTGGGATACTTAGAACACAAATTTTGCAAGCTAATATATCTTTACAACTTTAATGACTATGTTCAAATATAAACTACTTTCATCATGTTACACTTATGCTACACACCATGTCAACCTAAGAAGAAACTAACAATATGACATGCAAAATGCATACTTATGATGACGATAATAATGCAAGCCTCCCCACACTTGGACAACACATTGTCCTTAATATGAGAAGAAACAACAACACATAAAGGAAATTAAAAATTAACAAGAAAAATAAAAACAAAAAGGAAAAAGAAGAGCTAAAGCGTGAAACCCATTAAAATGATTAAAGTGGTGATGGTGTTGGAGATGGGATTTAAACACCTTGTGTAATGAAGTATTTATAGATCCTCTCGATGTCACAGCACTACCGTTGTTATTCTTACGCCATCTCCTTCAATATTTTGTTAGTGTCTGAAACCATATTAAGCTCCTTCGCCTATCCTCATACTTCCTCATCCTCAGTCTCCTCACTAATTGAGTCTTTAACTTGTTGCTAAGGTGGTGTTAAGCTCTAACTAGCCTGCCCTATCCTATGCTTCATGTGTGTTTTGGAGCTGACATCTCGAAGTTCCATATATTAGACCATCAAGTTCTCAACTCTCCTTAAACGATGATGATAAAGAAAATCAGGCATAATAACATTTGGTCCATGAACATATACACCATAATAGTCAAAAATTGTAGTAACCAAAAAATCCATGCCAAGATTACTGCTTCTTTTTTTTAAGAGTAACAGTTATGGTATTGCAAATATGAGTGGTTATCCAAACTTTTATGTCACCATCCATGCACCATAAAATGAACAATTCTTTTGCAGAATACTTGTTACTCTCAGATTTATTAAAAATAATTTGGAATATAAATTTGAAAAGTAACAAACGTTCAGGACTACAAATAACATTGTTATGTGCATTCCTAACATTAAAGTCTTCCAACCCAGTTAATTGGGTCCAATACCTCTTGGCCCAAAAATTATCATGCTGATAAACTATGATTGATTATGGGAATCCACCAATTTCACGCATAATCTCATTATTTAATTGGTATGGTTGACCCCACATAAAATTTATTAGGGTTATTCAATTCAAATTAAAGAGAAGTAAAAAGTTCAAAGGTCAATTCCTGATACACAACAAAGGTAAAATCAATGAACTTGTCCTATTAAATTTTACTACCTAAATTCTTAACCTTTTTTTTTTCAACCTAAGAGTATCTAAGATATCAATATCAAAATACCTATGCACACATACATTTCTAGAAAAAATATTTTGGAATGGAATACCTTCTTCCTTCAAATATATCAGAAAAGGTGCTCCGAAGTTTGCTGCTCTATTTTACACGCCACACTCTGATACTTGTGCCTTTCCTTTATTGTGATCGTTTGATGGTCTGCTTGATTCTTTGACCCATTTTGAATGTGAAAAGCTACAAAAATCGATAAAAAATGCAACAAAACACACCAACATTACCAAAAAAATGTGGGTGAATAAAATCACTCCAAATCTTGTGAGAATCACCCTAAAGGTTGTAAGAAGAGTTTATAAAATATGAAATATGGGTAAAAAGGGGTGGATTCTAGGAGAAAGATACAAGAGGAACAAATAAGATTTAAGATGAGTGTAGAAAGAAGTGAGAGATTTGGTTATGGCTAAACATAGAGAGAGAAGTGAATGTGAGTAAAATGGGAAGAATGATTAATATAAGGGTTAGGGTGAAGAAAAGTGGGATAAAATGTGGTGAAGAGCTTGAAATTTCAATTTTCATATTCAAGACGTTTGTCACTATAAAAGTGGGCATTTTACCCAATTATAGTGGGCATTTTACCCCGGTCACAATGAAAAATGGTATTTTGCACATGTACGATAATGATCATGCCACTGTAATTTTTGATACCCTTATCTTGTTTGTCATTCTTTCCTCGTGTAACCTCTGATCTTTCTTCCCTAGCTTATATTATCATCAACACCACATAATTTAGTCATCCACACCATTCCAAATCAATATAAGAAAGAAACAAAACCTAATTCTAGAATTAAAAACAAACCTAACTATCGAAAGTTGCTAATTTAAGGTTCTTACCTTGACCATTCATTGGTTGCAACATTTTTAAGCAATTGAAAGGAAAGAAATTAATTCCCTTTCTTTCCAAAATCCTTCCCCAAGATATGATTTGCATTGATTTCTATTTACTTTGAAGATTCCTTGTTCAAATTTTCTAATTCGAGAGCTCCATGTGCGAATACATTAGTTACAGGAAAAGATCTACTCCATCTTGATTTTAGCTTTCTTGAAAATAGCTTCAATATTGAATTATACAACAATACCACATCTCCTAACTTCAACTCTTTCTTCTTGAGATGATAATCATGTCATTCTTCACCTTCTTCTTGTAGAGTTGGGCATTTTCATACGCATTAAATTGAAACTCCTCAAGTTCATTCAGTAACAAGAGTCTTTTCTCACCCACTCGCTTCTAATCAAAATTTAAAGCTTTCATCAATATACTTTGTGTCGAGTTCATAAGCAAATGACAAGATTTATCATAAACTAGTTTAAATAGAGACGTCCCAATTGGAGTTTTAAAGGTTGTTTAATAAGCCTACAAGATGTTATCTAGCTTTAAGGCTCAGTCCTTTCTTGAACCATTTACCATCTTCTCCAATATTCAGTCAAGCTCATGGTTGATGAACTCCACTTAGCCACGTATTTGTGAGTGGTATAAGCTGGAAACACGACGGTAGACTTCATATGTTTTAAGGAGAGAATCAAAACATTTAGTACAGAAATGTGCCCCTCCAATAACTTATAATTGTCTTCAGCACTCCAAAGCAGTTGAATAACCATTTAATGAATTTATACACAAATTTTCCATCATTTGTTAAACTTGCCACAACTTTAGTTGATTTTGATAGATAATCCACTCCTACCAAAATGTAGGTGTTCCCTATGGAGGATGGGAAAGGACCTATGAAGTTGAGTTACCACATATCAAAGACTTTAACTTCTAAGATAATAGATAAGGGCATCTCATCTCTTTTCTAGATTTTGCCCACTATTTGACACCTATCACACCATGCCACGAATGTCAAAGCATCTTTAAATAGATGCCGCCAATAGAATCCATATTTAAGTACTCAATTTGTCGTCATGTTCACGCCATAATGTCCGGCATACAAGACCTCGTGACATCGTATCAATATGTCTAACATGTCCTAATCTGAAACACACCTTTTTATTATTTCATCAGCATATGTCTGATATAAGATTGGATCATCCCAGAAACAATTTGTACACTCATACAAGAATAGCTTCCTTTGTTGATATGATAACTCAAAAGGGAGCTTACTACCAACGGCAAAATTATCTATACTAGAAACCATGGTGTCACTATGCTATCAAGTAATATCAGGGTTTTATCAGGGAATCGCTCATTAATATCATCGCTCTGCTCAATTTCCCCTCCTTACAGACATGATAAGTGGTTTGCTACCATATTCTTAGCTTCATTTTTTCTTGTATTTTTATGTCAAATTCTTTTAGTAGTAGTATCTATTGAATAAGTGTCAATTTTGCATCCTTCTTGATGAAAAGATATTTAAGTGCAGCGTGATTGGTAAAAATGACCACTATAGAGCCCAAATGTATGATCAAAACTTGTCAAATGATGCAACACTGCTATTAACTCCTTCTCAGTGGTGGTGTAGTTCAGTTGTGGCCCAGTTAATGTCTTGCTTGCATAGCATCACATATGCAACTTCTTATCCTTCCTTTAGCCAAACACATAACCCACAGCTTAATCGCTAACATTACACATGATTTCAAATGGGAGTATCCAATCCTGTGAAGTTAAGATTGATGTTGATGTCAGTGCTTTGTTTAATAGATCAAATGTAGATAAATAGTTATCATCAAAACAAAAAGGCACTTCCTTGACTAACAGGTTCATTACAGGTATTGTTATTTGTGATAAGTCTTTAATAAAGCGACAGTAGAATCCTGCATGACCTAGTAATGCTCACACGCCTTTGACATTAATGGGTGGTGGGAGTTTCTCTATGACCTCTGCCTTTGCTTTGGCCAATTCAATTCTTTAGTGCAATATTTTTTGCCCTAGCACTACTCCCTTATGCACCATAAAATGACACTTTTTCTAGTTTAATACTATATGTGATTCTTCACATGTTTAGAGTACTCTGTCTAAATTAATATTTCATTACTCAAAAGAGTCTTTAAAGACTAAAAAATCATCCACAAAAACTTCCATAATTTTCTGGATCATATCCACAAAGATAGACATTGTGCACCTATAAAATGTAGTTATAGCATCACATAACGTGAAGGGAATTTGTCTATATGCTAATATACCATAAGGGCATATAAAAGTGGTCCTTTTTTAGTCTTCAGGATAGATGAATATCTGATTGTATCCCGAGTAACCATCTGGGAAGCAATAGAATGAGTTACCAGTTACTCTCTTGATCATTTGATCTATGAATGGGAGAGGGAAGTGATCCTTTTTAGTTACCCTGTAGTTTACAATGGTTTATGCAAACTCTCCATCCTGTAATTGTTTATGTCAAAATTATCTCTTCACATTCACTCTCTATAATGATCATTTCACCCTTCTTTTATATGCATTGTACCAGGTTGGCCCATTCACTATCAAATATTGGGTATATGATACCCTTGTCTAAGAGCTTCACTACTTCCTTCATATGAGCTTCACTACTTCCTTCATTCTTTAAGGTTTATTCGATGTATAACAACATTTGGGCTTATACCTTGAATGTCGAATATCTACCATCCCATGGCTTATACCTCAAATAATGATGCTTATAGTTTGACCTTCACCTATAAAGGTATATATAAGGTGTGTGGGTAAAGGTTTGAGCTCTATAGTTGGCAGTTTCGTCGTAGAAGGAGGTATAGGTGCTTAGGCTCTTACCAATGTTTCTTGATGTCTCTAAACACCCGACTCCTTCGTCTCAACATTTTCCTTAAACTTAACTTCATTTGCCTTCTCAGCTTTTTTGCCTATCTCAAATTCCACAGATCTAATTTCTTAAAATTAGCCATCTTCTTGCTCTTTAGTATTTTCTTCCATAACATCAATATTTATGCAAGTGTTACTTTCTTTTGAATTTTTCAAGGCCTTGTTAATATTGAACTCCACTTGATCTTCACCAATCTGAAGTGTTAATTTACCTTCAGAAACATTGATAAATACTCTTCCTATGTTCATGAAAGCTTGTCCAAGAATTAGTGGATATTTCTTATCCTCTTCGAAATCAAGAATGAAGAAATTGGTAGGGACAATGAACTTGTACACTTGCATTAAAACATCTTCCACCACTCCAAATGGTCTTTTAATTGATTAATCAGCTAACTAAATTAACATTAAAGTTGGCTTGACCTCACAAAGTCCTAATTTCCTAAATATCTACAAAGGCATAGGATTTATACTTACTCCTAAATTGCATAAGCACTTTGTGAATTTGAATTCACCAACAACACAGGGGATTATAAAACTCCTTGAATCTTTTAGCTTAGACGGCATATGACTGGTGATTGTGGAACTACAGCTGCCTGTTACATTATCGTTTAGTTCTCTTTCTAAGTGTGCTTCTTTAATAATATGTCCTTTATAGATCTAGCGTGCTTGGGCATATGTTACAATGCCTCCATGAAAGAATGATTAATTTGAAAAGTCTTCAATTTCTTGACCCAATTTGCACTTTTTTAATCATTGAGGATATAGAATCTTGGGTGGATATGGTGGAGGGGCAATGTAAGGTAGGTATTAACTTATGTCAACATCCTTTTTCTTTTTTTGGTCTTTCTCTGTTGGGTGGGGTATAGGTTGTGTCTTTGCTGGTTGCTCAAGTTCCTTCACACTTCGAAGTGTGATTGCCTTTAGTTGCTCTTTTGGGTTTGTTTCTGTATTACTTAGGAGGCTCCCCACACTTTTTGTAGACAATGCAATTACCAGTTGGCTAATTTGAACTTCTAAGTTATGGATGGAAGAGGTATAGTTTTTGGTTACTTGTTCGAACCTCCCTTCCAATCTCTTATGAGGGTCATCCATATTTATAAACTTGTCTAAGATTTTATCTAGTTTGGAATCATTAGAATTGGATTCCTCTTATTGAAATCCTTGTAGCCCTTGATTTCAAAATTGACGTCCTATATTGTTTGACCAAGAAAATTTCCGGTGGTTCTTCCACCCAGGATTATAGGTGTTAAAGTAAGGATTGTCCCCCCTCCCTTTAACCAAATTGTGCTCCTATATAATTGAGTTGCTCTGTTTCATTGGTTTACATCAAGAAGCAATCAATGGTATCATGGTTGTCTTCTCCACATGATTCATATACATGTTGAATTACTTTAACAAGAGCTGATGATGAGGCTTTCATCCATTTGATTTTTCAGATTAAAATATCAATCTTTGCCTGCATCTCTGTAATCGAATCAACAATATTGGCTACCTTCTGACCCCAAAAGAATGTTTATTATCTACTTCTATCTAACATCCAAAGATAACTATTGCTCGCCATCTCTTCTTATAATTCCTCCACTTCCTTAACAGTTTTTCTCATTAGAGATCCTCTAGATATTGCATTAATGGTGGCCCTTGTGGGTGGATTAACTCCATTATAAAAGCAATAGGAATTTTTTGGGTAAGTTATGGTGCGGAAATATCCTTTGTAAATCCTTATAATGTTCTCATACTTCATAAAGTGACTCCCCATCATTTTGTTGGAAATTTTCAATCTCCTTTAACCTTGTCATATGTGTAAAAGGGAAGTAGTTGTCTAAAAATGCGCACACCAGTTGCTCTCAAGTTGTGATGGTTGTAGGGGCTAGGATCTTCATTGGCTAACCCATAAAATTGCTCATAGGTTTGAATCATATTCAACAAAGATGGTTTAATCTCAAATGATGTTGCTTGTATTAGCAGTGGAGTGATGCCTTGATGTGTAGAATTGAGCCATGGTCTCATGAAATTCTATAAGGTTTGCTACTGGTTTTCTTGATGATGTTCCTCTACCATCATTCTTTCGGTCTCTTCTTGGCATCTCACTCTTTGAATTACTTGTCCTAGTCTTATGATATCACGTGCTAGAGTTTTTGCAACTTTGTTTGAACTCTAAGTAACTCTTATGTTCATGTAGACACACAATCACAAGAAAGGAGAAAAAGAAATTCCTTAGATAAAAGGAATTCAACTAGTCTTAAACTAACACCCCAGAAATGACGCCAAAAAATTGTTGACCAAAATTTAACTAATATAAAACCCTTAATATCTACAAGTATATAGATCTTAAACTTGTAGTGATTGAGGTATTGATCTCACATGGAATTAACTAAAACTAAATGAACCTAACTTTGTCTAAGGTTGTGAAAAATGATTTGAATGAGAAGAAAATTGATAAAAAAATTAGGCGATCAAATATGAGTTAAATGAAAACAAATTCAGAAATTAACACAATCAAATCAAATTGAGCACTTAACTACTTAACAAATGAGCTGCCATAATAAAACAAGAATGATCAAGAATGAAAGTCTATGATTAGTTCTATCATTATTTTGCTCCTTTAGCCACTTTTAACTCAATTTAGTGTCGAACCTAGATTTTAGAAGGGTTTGATTATTCTCTCTCAATACCTAATCATTTAATCCCGAGTAATAATCTCTAATTGATAATAAAATTCTAGATTTTCAATCTCTCGATTAACAAAAATAACCTAACATTTTTAACTAGTTCTTAAGAAATCTATCAGATAATCAAGTTCTCACATAAGATCTCTCTTCGTATGATTACCAATTTGATATTTACATGAATTATTAGGTCGTTAACTCACATCACCCAACCTAATCAGATTACTATCGACTCACTCTCTTGATTTATTGTCAAAGTATAAGTAAACACAAATATGATAACACTAAAAACATTGTATTGAGATCAAAATTGTTCAAGTCATAAAATAAGTCAAGAATAAATGCTAATATTAAATTAGAAAACCATTAACGTGTATAACATCCTCAACACCAGTTCATACATCAAACTTAAAGAAAATAAACAAAAGAAGAAGAAAAAATTGAGTTAGATCGGTCTGGAGTTTGCTTGATAGCTGTTGATCTTCTTGATCCCTCTTTGATCTTCTTTGATTTTTCCCCAATTTGGTAAGATGATAGCTGCTCCTTTTGGGTCTCTTAATGTTCTTTTATAGTAAATGAGTAACTTAGGGCTAATGTTAGGACTTACTCAAGTCACATTTTCCCAAAAATGCCCTTCAAACATTAAAATAGATGAAAAAACCCTATATCTGGTGAGTGTTTGCCACAATCATGACAAGGGTGTCATGATCGTGACACAATATAAAAACCTTCTTCCTAAGGTCGTGATTGTGCATGGATTGTCACAACAATCCATGCACAATCATGTCCTTAGGATAAAATCCTTCTATCATGATCATGACATTCCATCCACAATCGTGACACTAGGGAGGAGTCTTCTGTCATGAACATGATATGCCTGTCATGATAGTGACCGTACCTTTTAGACCAAGCATACTCCAACTTCCTTTAATCTTCATTTATTTGGATCCATTCACTAAAAAACACATCAAAACACCTCAAGAGCATAATATTAAGGTTCAATATTATGACCTAAACCACCACATAGCATTAAAAAAACGTAAACAAACATTCACATGAACATAATTCTAAGCGTAAACATGCAATAATCATCTAATCAACACCTATAAACACACTTAAAAAATGTAGCAAAATATAATCTAAACTATAACTATCAATACACAATATTATTTTACTCTCATTTCTTCATAAATTCATAATGCTAATTGTTATTGGAATTGAACCAATTCACATAAACAATTCTAACTTTCAAACTCAAATTTCCTTATGCATATTTTATAAACCATTCATAAAAAACACATGACATAACCAAAACACAATTCAATCGCAATTCATAGTGAAAACAAGCAACTTAAAATGCACCAAAAATTAAAAATTACAAATAAGTTAAGGTCGGGTCGAGACAAGTAGATGAATCTACATCTACATCTAGATCTAGAAATTATTGATTTTTTCAATTTTTCCAGGCGAGCAGTGTCGATGGTGGATTGGAGAAGAGTAGTGATAGTGGATTGGAGAGTGGAGATAGTTGCAAAGGTAGATAGGTCGAGAGAAAGCAAGCTTGACCAGTGGGCTAGCTGTTCGACCAAAGGTGGAGACTTGCCACATGTAGTGTTATTAGGATGGTTTGACGTGGAGCATGTTACTATGGTAGTAAATAGCGACTGGTGGTGCGATGGCAGTGGGTGGTTGATGACAACACTGTCTACGTAGAGGGAGAATGAACTATAAAGCTTCAAGATGGGTAGAGAGGAGAGAGGGAGAGTAGAAGTGAGAGTGGTCTGTATTAGATTTATTTTATTAGGCTATTTTTTTTTTGTAATTCAATCCCTAAAGTTTTTAGATTTCATGATAATGGCTGATATTAGAATGAAAATTTAAATGCTATAGGTATGAAGACACCGATACCAACAACTAGTAGAAAATATCCAAATTTTGTACCTTTTTTAGGCTAGTACGGTACCTTTCGATCTGTAAAATTCAAACTGTTATACATGTGTTTAGCAGTTAGAAAAGCATAATGGATTGCGATCGTGCATCAGCAATGGACTGAGCAATGTAGTGGTTGAAACAGATTCTAATACTCTTCTTTTGCTGCTTAAAAATCGCACTTCTTGGCCATGGACTTTATTTGCAATCTTATCAACGATACAGTCTTTGTTGCCCTGTGTTTCGATTTCTTTTTTGCATATTTACAGAGAGGCCAACTCCGTGGC
>JANZLF010000221.1:10610004-10628029 GCA_026546835.1 Erythroxylum foetidum | reverse complement strand
TCTGAACTTCCGAGCTACCGCCGGGAAGTCTCACCTACGTCGGACGATCGACGATCCACCTGAGCCTCTACAATAATCATAATATCCAAATATTACTAATTGTCCAATTGCAATAATCAATAATGCATATGTATCGAATAATTTACGTACTACAAATGTTATGACATTTCCGACCCTAATCCCAAATTATCTCAATTCCACATTTTCACTCTCATCCATAGCATTTTCCTAATACCATAATTCAACTGACTATAATCCAATCAATCACTAACTAATCCCAATTTAACCTCAAAATTCTCTAATTAAAAGGATCACTTTCGGCCTAAATAGGCGTCCTCGCCGCGACGTCTGGTCCCTCACCGCGGCGTGAAATCTTCTGCTCGTCGTGACGTGTGTTGCTGCTCGTCGCCACATGCAGACGAAATCTGCTCGCCGCAGCGCACACATCTACTCATCGTGGCGTGCGACAGAACTCAGCTCGTCGCGACGTACGAATAAATATTCGTCGCGACGTGCAAGAAGGGGTGGCTCGCCGCGGCGTGTTCATCACACGTCGCGACGTGCGAACCCAGAAAAGCCTCCGAAATCCAGAAATTTCTCAGATCTTCTGATATAAATCCATTCAAACCCCTTCTAAACACTCCAAAACAACTTCCTATACTTAACACAACTCATTCCTAACCTTAAATCCACCAAATAACCATTATTCCACAAATACCCAAATTAAAATCAACATTTTCCCTAAAACCTATATCATCCGAAAACTAACATTTTCCATTCCTCAATTTTATCAAATCATTTAGCAATATATATCCATCAATCAATAGATCATACTATCTAAAGCAAGAGAAAGTAAGAACTTACTTGATTCAAGCTTAGATCACCAATCCCTCAAACTCTCACACACCCACGGTTTCACCACAAGCCAAACCCATCATCATCTTCTTCAACACCAAATCAACAAATTGATTCAAGGCAAAGGAAAGGAACAAGTGGCAAGAAGGAATCAAGAAGGAATCACGATGAAGGAAGGAGAAATTTCAAGTTTTCTTCCACAGGAAAGCAAGCATCGTGATTGGCAATTTTCAAAGGAGGAAGTTTATAAACCTAAGGGATTTAAGGCTTGTTTGGCAAATTTTAATTGCCACCAGTCGAATCCGAACAACCTCAGTCCAATTTCAAATTCTAATTTCTCCAGAATTCCAATAATTATGAATAATAACCCATAAAATCATAACTCCAATTATTTCTTACAAATTTTCAATCAATCTCGGGACCATAATTCAATTAATCAGTCATCAGGTAAATTTTTCGGTCCGGACCTATTGTTCCAAAAATTTCAGAAAAATTCCTATAAATCCTCAAAATATAAATTGCATAATCCTACACTCCAATTTGATGATTCAAATCTCAAAAATTCAAATTGACACTCCAATTCACTAATCAAAGCACAATTAACCTTAAAATCACAGAATCTCCAATTTTCACAATCAGGTCGGAAATCTGTCATACATGTATGTACGTACGAATACCAGTACAATACTTGCCAATTATACATAACTAAATAATGCATGCACATGCCAAATATGTATGCAATGAACTGTACCCATCCCATCGGTGACGGGATGTTACATTGGTGGTTTGATAATAAATGTTATTTCCTACCCAAACAACATAGCTTGTTTAGATTTATTTTCCTAAGAGACAAAAAACCTGAGGCTTCTCCTTTAGGACAAAATCCCTTATAGCATTAAGCTTGGAAGCGTTATTAATTCCACGTGCATTCCATACTATCACAGTCATAGGAGATTGCTCTTATCCTTAGAGCCTTTCCTACTACTCATGTTACTTTTCTTAGAAGTCACCTGTTCAAAATGCTCCTCTTAAGTGCCACCATTCGTTAGTTTAACCTTTTGAAAGCTATGCCTATTATGTTGGGTATTAGACACTCCTTCTTCTTGACTTGTATCATAAGTTTCCAGTCCATTCACCTCCTTGTCCATTTAAACATTATTTTGGTCAATTGAAGAAATCAAATCTAATCCTCCTTTTCTGTTTGAATCTAGACAATTTTTTTCTTAACAGTTTCTGCCAATTTTAAGAGAATCTTTTTCTAACTAACTTGGTTTAGAATTTTCAGCATCCTGTTCATCCTTCTCATCCTCTTTCTTTCCTTCCGAATCCTCTAGTGAAGATTTTTCTAGTAGGTTTTCATTCTTTACCTTGAGCTTTAAGCGATAGTTTCCATTGGTATATAACAACAACTCTATCCCCTCTAAGAGAATGCTCATTTGCCAACCTTAATACAGGAATGCAATCCTTCATTTCTTTGAAAATATCTATACTCACACACAATCTGGCAAACCTGACCCTTTTCCTCAATACTTTGTTCTCATCCATACATATAAGTGTCCCAAAATAACTAGCTAGCATACTCAAGCCTTTGGTAGTCCAATATTCTAGAGGAATGTTATGAATGTTTACCCATAAGGGAATGTTTTTCATTTTGATTTTTTCTAGTTCCATTCTCGATTTCCAACTTTAAAGAAATAGGGGAAGTTGTGAAATGTGTCATGGACCTTCTTCAATTATTTTTTGTGCTTGATTTTGAAGAGAAAGTGAAGATAATGTTATCCTCCTCAGTGAGCATTACCTCCATTAAAACTCTTCCTTTCCAATTCCTCTAAGACCAAGCTTGTATCATTGGAAATGTAGGTCTTTTGTCCATAAAAAAGTCAATTAAAGTAGATTCCCATGTTTTAGCTCCTTTCTATAGAATTTCTAGGCTAGGAGCCACCATTAGTTTCCCTTTAACCTCTACTGGAGGACTGAAAACCTAAAGAGAATCATAAGTATCTCCCACAACTTGTTTCCAGGTCTTCCTAGCTCTTATAGTAGAGACTCCTTCTGTTGGATCTGTTTTCTTATGGGGAAGCTCTGAAGTTGAAGGCGAGGTATTTTTAAAGAGGGGTGGGAGGAAGAATGGGCTAAAGACGATTTGGAAGGGGAGTAGGGGTTCATGTGAAGGTTTGCATTGTTATGGATCAGTAGAGCAAAGGAGGGAGTAGATGAGGAAGATGGTGAATTGCTCGAGGGTAAAAGACGGAATTCAGAAAGATTAAGGGGTGATGTGTCAGTCATTGTAAGAGAAGAAAGAAAAAAAGTGCTAGTTTTGGTAAGATAGCAGCGTTTCAGAAATTTATGCAGGGAGTATAGGTTTTTTAACGGTAATGAAAGGTTTGTTAGTAAAATAGACAGCAATGCCCCTACACTAAGAAACGAGTGCAGATGGAGGAGGAAGGAGGATGGAGTATGGTGGGCTTATTAGGGGATAAGAGGAAAATGGTGAAAAGAAACAATCAGATGAAGAAAAATGGAAGAAGAGATAGTGAGGGAGGAAGGTAGCTAGATTGATTTGAATGGTAAGAAGAGTTAGTTAGTGAGAAGGAAGAGTCTCTCTCTCTCTAACCCATCGTTAAAATAACCCATCTTCTGTGTGGCAACTCATATTGTTACTTACATATTAGGCTTCCAATTTAGCTCTAAACTCCAAATTATACTAATCCTCCCAAGTAAGCAAAAATCAACGCGAACTTATAATCACATTCAGCTAGTTTTCTGGCAATTTGGTGAAAGATATATGTATGGGTTTCATGCAACAAATTAGCTAGGGTTCAAGAAAAAGTATAGAGAAAGAGATGGAGCAATTTCAGTGAAGAAAGAAAGGAAAGAAGCAACAAAACTCAGCTGCAGAAACTGGCTACATCACATGCTAGGTGTCAATGTCTAAACTCACCTTCAGGCATGTAATACTTTTTCCCATTTCCTATGCTGTCATTAGTCACCAATTAATCAGTCCATATGTCTTATTATAATTGGTCCACATGTCACACAATAATTGATCTATTTGTCACATCCTAATTGATCCAATTATCATTTAATTACTAGTCCATTTGTCACCAATTTAACTATGCCAAATATCACTCAATTATAAGCTAAATCATCCAAAATTTTCATGTGTCAATTTATCCTACTACTTGGCATTTGTCCTAGTCCAAATGTACATTTTAATCCATCAATTTTCCAATCCATAACATTCAATTCCAAATTTTCTAATTGAAATCCAATCATACCAAAATTCAAGACATATCAAAACACAATTCACATCATGATCACTTAACATTTTTCATACCCGGGAATAAGTCAATTGAGTGCATGTACTAACTTGTAATGTGCAAAAATATCAATTCATGTATGAATACTAATGTTATGCATGTATATGCAATATTTAATGTAGGGTTAAACCCTAAGCATATTCTAGAAAAATGGGATATTATATAACCTTTCCTGCTATGGACATTCATGACTCCAGAGACACTCAACCTTTTCACTCTAATGATACTATTGAATGGTTACTCCATACTAATGTCACTGCTCACTTGACACCTGCCTCATCTTGTAGATTCTATAGCTTCGTATGATGGTTCCAACCATTTAATTGTTGGTAATGGTAACACTCTTCCCATTTCCTCTAGCGGTCTAGTTACATTTCTTACATAAATTCATCCACTTCATCTTTGTTATGTTTTAGTCGTTTCATATCTCACTACTAATCTTTTATCTATTGTTAAATTTGTTACTGATAATTCCTATCTCATTGAATTTAATCCTTTCGGTTATGTTATGAAGGATCTTCAAATCAAAATAACACTCCTCACTAGTTACATCCATAATAACCTATATCTAATGAGGATTCCACTGCACTTCCACAGTCACTCCAGCTTCATTCACCCTTTGGCATCAACATCTTGGTCATTCATGTCATTCTACACTTTCTAAGTTGTCTTGGTCTTTAAGTGTTAGTTCAAATGTCATAAAGCATTATACTTCTTATCTACAAAGAAAAAATGTTCTTCTTCCTTCTTCACATTATTCTCATCTTTCTACCACACCTTTACAATTTATTTATTGTGATATCTAGGGACCTTCCCCATCTTATTCATTTTTTGGTTCTCGTTTTTTATTTTTATTGATGAATTTGGTCGATATACCTAGATTTTTCTCTATTTTCCACAAATCTCATGCTTTGTATATTTTTTAAACTTTCAAAAAAAATTAAAAATTAAATCTCCACCAATATAAAACATTTTCAATACAATTGAGCCCTTGAACTCATCAAAGGTGCCTTTGCCCAATTCCTTACCACCAATGGAATCACTTACCGCATTTCTTGTCCCTACACTCCCCCAAAAATGATCTTTTTGAACGAAAAAATCGTCATATCACTAAAACAGGCCTTACCCTTCTTCTTTATGCTTCTCGTCTTAAAGTATTTTGAATTGAAGCATTTTCCACTGCTATCTATCTTATCAACCTTTTATCCACTTCTATCCTTAATAAGAAATCCCCTTATGAATTCATATTCACCACCCCACCAAATCTCTCTAATTTACAAGTCTTTGGATGTACTTGCTTTCCTTTTCTTAGTTTCATTCTCCATGATAAACTCGCACCCAAATCCATTCCATATGTTTTTGTTAGCTACAATTTTCAATATAAAGGATATCGATGCTTTGATCCTCAAACATCCAAATTTTATATTTCTCGTCATACTCTTTTTTTTAATTTCTTTATGCCCACTCTCCACTAATATCATCTACATCCTCACACACCATCATTCGCTCACTTCCTATACCTTTCACCCTCACTCCCTCAATCTCCTTTACCATTGTCCTCAGTACCCCTCCACCTCCTCACCAAACACAATATTCCCATCCAATGGTCACATAGACCTATAATCAGACTTATGCTCCTTGATCATTTTCTAACTAAATCACCTACTACATGCTTACCACATCTTCCCCTGACCCTACATCCTTTACCTAGGCAAATACATTTCCTCACTGGTGTCAAGCTGCACTTGATGAGTTTACTGCTCTCCATCACAATGACACTTGGACTCTTATTACTCCTCCACCAAATGCATACAATGTCAGTTGTAAATGGGTGTTTCGTATAAAACAAATCCTAATGGAACTATTCAATGCTATAAAGATCATCAACACTAACACTTTCAGTCTTATTGTTAAGCTCATTACCATTCGTCTCATCCTTACCCTTACTCTTTCAAACAATTGGACACTCCACTAACTCAATGTTATTAAGGCCTTCCTTTATGATCACCTTCATGAAAAATTCTCTATGTCACAACCTCCTATTTTTCAAGATCCTCAATATCCTTATCATGTTTGTTATATTCATAAAGCCCTATATGGTCTCAAACAAGCTCAGAGAGCTTGGTTTCATCGTCTGAGTTAGAAACTTCTTGACCGACACTTTACTTCCTCCAAATCTGGCCCTTCCCTTTTTATTAATATCACTTCCTCTCACACCACCTTCATTTTATTTTATGTAAATTATATTTTAGTTATCGGTTTTTCCCCATCCTTCATTTCCTCCTTATCAAAAATCTTCATTGCACTTTCTCCATTAAAGATAGGCCCGCTACATCATTTTCGAAGTCTTAAAGCCACTTCAACATCTACGGGTATTCTTCTTACCCAAACAAAATATACCAAAGATTTTCTTCTTCAAATAGGTCTTGGTCACTCCAAACCTGTTCACATTCTGATTACTCCATCTCTCCCTTTAACCAAAAATCACGGCACACCCCTTTCTAATCCTTTTGAGTACTGAAGTATTGTTAGTGCTCTTCAATATCTCTACCTTATTATCCCTAACATTTAATTTGTTGTGAATAAGGTATCCCAGTTTTTACATTGCCCTATAGATGTTCATTGGACTGTAATTAAACAAATTCTTTGTTATCTTCGTTCCACATCATCTCACGACATTTACTTTCTCATATCATCCTCACATTACATGCCTACTGTGATGTTGATTGAGCTAGTTTCCATGATGATCGTCGCTCTACTTCTGGATATTACATCTATATTGGGCCCAATTTGATCTCTTAGAGTGCTAAAAAATAACCGACTATTGTCAGATCTAGTATTGAAGCTAAATACCGAAACATTGCCCTAGTTACAGCATAAATCTATTGAATTATTTTTCTTTTGGGAGAAATTGGTTCCTCTAATGTTACACCTACTCTTTAGTCTGATAATCTTGGTCTTAGATCCTTTGCTTCTAATCCGATCACTTATGCTCATAATAAGCACATTGAAAGTGATATAAATTTTATTCGTGACTTGGTGGATAATAAAGCACTTTTCATTTGGCACATCGCATCTGCTCTTCAAACTATTGATGTTATAACCAAGGCTTTATCCTCTTCAGCATTCCAACGTCTTCATCACAAGCTCACAATTGCTAACCATTGAGGGGTGCTAATAACATTTGATATACATGTATCTTAACTATTCAATCTTTACAGATAAGATTCGATCAAATTAGATCAAATTGTTAGTTATATCATAATCATTGTAAATCTCTTTATGGTTATGTTTTTACTTGTATATTGAGGTTCATAAGCCTGTCACAAAATGCAATGAAATACAATACATATATTTCGTATACAACCTTCACAAATCTCTTCAGTAAATGTCCTCATTATAATGGTTGTATATTTGATCTATAGACTTAATATTACCAAACATATCTCATAGAGGGATAATTATGTTTTGATGTTATGTATGATTTGTTATATTAAAAGTAGTTCATTCATTAGTACTTGAATATCGTTCAAATTATATAAAGATAATTGAGTAAATTAATAAAAGATTCATTAGTATAAATAATTAGGATGAATAATCTATTTTTTTAATTAGTAATAATTTAGAAATTCTCTTATTAGAGTGATTTAAAATTTGACATAGTTATTTTCAAATATTAATTATTAACTAACAAAAAACAATAAGTTTAAATTTAAAAAAGTAGTTAATAATTCATATTTTATTTAATTATGAAAAGATTAAATTATACATTATGACTATAAATTCATATATTAATTCAAACCACTTCAATATTTTTAATATTTGAGTAGTCATAATATCTCGGTAAAAATCAATCTTGATAAGCAATTATAAATTTTTAATTGAAAACTAAAATTTGTTAAAACTATTTTAATTATAATTTATAATCATTTTTTAATATTAAGAATTAATAGGTCCTAGTAAAGAGTAAAAAAATTAATTTAAATTAAATTAGACTATTAATTTTTTTTAAAATTAAATAGAAAATATGTAATTTTATTACAACTAAATTCTAATTATAATTAGAATTAGATTGTAAGTATAATTTAGAGTTAAACTTTAATTATAATTTAGAGTTTTATATAATTAGAATTTGAAAAAAAAACTCATATTTATCTATAAAGGGAAGGTCTGAATTCTCTTTCTATGTTCGCTGAATACTTGCTGGTGGTCGGGAAAGAAGAGCTTTGGAAAATATTGAATCAGGTTTGTCTTTAATTTCAGTTGATTTCTTAGGAGTGACATCGAAAAGTCCTTTAATCGTTTATCTTGATTCGGTTATTTGACTGTTATTGATTTAATAAAAAATTAAATCTGTTGCGTGATTTTGTATGTTTATGTTTCAAAGAAAATATTCGAAGCGTGTACCGTAATTTTATGTTTATGGAAAAGCTTTCAAGCAGGATCATATATTTTTTCTGGAATTAGCCTGAGATTAGGGTTGATTAATTAATTACTGTATTAAAAGAATAGCGTCGGGGACGCTTGCCATCAATGGCGCTGGTAGGATGCACCAGCGACATTAGTCGCCGCTGGCGAAGGCTCTTTAGCCTGACGGCGAAGAGGCCAGTGGTAAAATCTCGTTCCAGAATACCTTAAGCAGGGCGTGGCGACCAGCAAGCTCTGCGACACACCATCGCGATGGTGAACAGAAGCGGACGACGATGGCGTACAAACTCGGAGGAGAGGAGGCGATGGTGGCATAGGAACCCTAAAAGGGGGAAAATTAACGGTCCGTGTGAGACACGCTCCGCAAAACTGAAGAATGCACAGACAGTTGCCCTTTTTGTTTTTTGAGGCCTTTAATTTTACTAAATTAGTTATCTTAATTAGATGAAGATTATTTAAATTTAAATTCTTAAAAATATTTAAAAATGTTAATTGATTAAAAGAATTTCAAAAGGGTAAAATTTTATTATGAATATTTAGGAATGTAATTGATGTCTTTTATTATTTAAGCATAAAATGAGATCTTTGTTTATTGTAAACTTTATTAAATAAATTCAAGGCCTTTTTAGTTAGAATATATTTTATCCCAAATTGATTAATCACACTTAACTAATTTTATGTGATATGAATGAATGAATTCGTGATCACATTAAATTATAGGCATGACTAGAAATAACATATGTGATGTTTTAACGAGTTCTTTCTTTAATTAATTTAGGAGTCATATAAGATGTGAATGATAATTATGTTATTTGTCTAATTTAATTTGGTCAGTTAGTTAAACAAATTGAAGGTCAATTAAATTAAGTGGGATTCTAATCTAATAGGAAATTATTTGATAACTTTTAGAATTAATATTGAGGGTTATTACTTTATTTAAAATAATTAAAATTATTATTTTATTAGATTTTGTGGCATAAACTAATGCTTTTTCTTTTATTTACTTTTCGTTGTTAGATAAAATGAGCAACCATTTGTCCTTGAAGAACATTATGGATGCTAACAAGCTTGTTGGACCTAATTTTTTGGATTGGTTTTGTAACTTGAGAATTATTCTCAAGCAAGAAAAGAAGTTATATGTGCTTGACAATACAATTCCCCCAAAGCCTGATGTGAATGCAAATGATGAAGTATGTGAGAGGTATCAACGTCATATTAATGATGTTGAACAAGTTACATATGTGATGTTGGCTAGTATGTCTCCTGAGTTCCAAAAGCAGTATGAGAACATGAATGCTCCTACTATAATTTTGCATCTCAAAGAGTTATTTGGTGCACAAATTAGGATGGAGAAATATGAGACTTCTAAAGCATTATATCAATGCAAGATGACAGAAGGATCTTCAGTGGAGTTACATGTATTAAAGATGATTGCTTGTATTGAAAAATTAAGCCAATTAGGTATTGTCATGGAACATGAGTTAAGCATTGATTTACTGCTTCAATCTCTTACCCCGAGATTTTCACAGTTTGTCATAAATTACTATACCATGAACCAAAAGGACGTGTCATTACTTGAACTTTTGAATATGCTCAAGACTATTGAAAGGCGTCATCAGAGATATGAGACTTTTAAAGCATTATGTCAATGCAAGATGGTAGAAGGATCTTCAGTAGAGTTACATGTACGAAAGATGATTGGCTATATTGAAAAAGTAGGTCAATTGGGTTTTGTAATGGATCATGAGTTGAACGTTGATATGATACTTCAGTCTCTTACTTCGAACTTTTCACAGTTTATCGTGAATTATAACACGAACCAAAGGGATGTGACATTACTTGAAGTGTTAAATACGCTCAAGACAGCAGAAGAGTGTCTAAAAAAGGAAGCCAATTCTATTATTATTGCAAATTCTTCTAAGGGTAAGAAAAAGTGCTATAAAAAGAATAAGAAGCAGAAAACTTTTGTTACAAAAGTGAAGTCTACTGATAGCGTTAAGAAGCAGAACAACAACAAAGGCACATGTTTTCATCATGGAAGCAATAGAAATTGGAAGAGAAATTACAAAGTTTATCTTCCAAATCTAAAAGGTAAGAAGCTTAAGGAACTTTCATCCTTAAGTATATTTATGATTAAGATTAATCTTTATATTTTTGTTCCACAATTTGGGCATTAGATACTGATTATGATTATCACTTTTGTAATATTGTGCAGGTGTTAATAAGGAGTAAATCATTAAGGAAAGCAAAGTCGACTTATGAGTTGGTAATAAAGTAAGGGTTGTTATATTAGTTGTAGAAACTTGTAGTTTAGTTTTACCTAGTAGCCTTTTACTAGAATTAAATAATTGTTATGATTTTTTAATTATTACAAGAAACATTATTTCTATTTTGTATTTATATTTAAATAGTTTTTTTTATTATTTAGATTAAAAGTTGTTCTTTTACATAATTTTTATCATGGACTGGGATTACCTACATATGGTTTGTACACATTAGATATTGAAAAGTCTATCCTTAACATAAATAGTAAGAAAAGGAAATTTAGTGATCAAATTTCATCTTATTTACAATATTATTTGTTAGATCATATCAACAAAACTATAATCATAATTTTGTATAAAGAAAGATAATTGGAACTTTTGACTATGAGTCATATGCAACTTATAAATCTCATTTGTTGAGCAAGAAGATCAGAGATCAAACTATGCTTTACTAAAAAGGTTAAATGTGCTAATAAGTTAATAAATCTTATTCATTTAAATGTGTGTATCTTTATATCTACTTGCATTGAAAGTGGATAATCATATTTCATTATATTTACAAATGATCATTGTAGGTATGATTATATATATTCGATCAAATAGAAGTCTAAATCATTTAAATGTTTAAAAGAATTTGGACTTAAAGTTGAAAAATAAATTGATAAAAATATTAAAACATTTGGATTTGATTGAGATAAAAAGTATTTAAACTATAGATTTCTTAGTTACTTAAAAGAAAAGGAGATTCTCTAATAATGGATTGCATGTAGAACTCTGTAATATAATGAAGAATATGAGAGGAGATACCATACTCTATTAGATACGATACGTTCCATAATGAGTCATGCATGCCCTTCTTGTTTCCATTTGCAAATATGCACTTTGAGATTACTACTTTTTGAATGAAGCTTAATCCAATTTGATTGACTATACTTCATATGAGATTTAGTATAGTAGTAGACTAGATTTAACATACCTAAAGATTTAGGAACATGATACTTATATGAAGTATGTAATATTTGACAAACTTTAACAAAAGTCAAGAAATGCAAATTTATGCAGTATGTAAATGAGAGTATTGAATATCAATTTTGCTATCAACATGAGCAAAAAAGAAGATATTAGTGTCAAGACATACTACATTTATTGAAAGAGAATTTATTTTTAAGAAAACTAGTGGTAATGAGTGAGGCCTTAGATAAATTCAAAAATCATAAATGCACGTCCAAATGAAACAAAAACAAGTTAATATATACAATGTACAAGAAATGATGTAAAAGACACATCATTTACAATACACTAATAGTATATGTCATTGCTCAATTAGATTTGATCAACATATTGAAAAGGGAAAAGGAGAATGTATTGCTTATGGACCATAAGTCTACTATTTTTAAAGAAGCAATGTCTAACATTGATTCTTTAAATAGCATGAAATCATCCAACCTAAAATATAACTCATGAATACCAATCAAGTATAAACTGTGGTGGATGCGCCTCATAGGATTGCATCTATTGGATGTAAATGATTTTTGTAAGATGAGAACCAATATGGATGATAATTACAAATGTACAAAACAAAGTTGATGTCCAAAGTTACAAAAAAAATAAGGAGTTAATTTTGAAGAAACTTTTTCACTAGTAATAGTGCTTGAATAAAGATCTTATTGACTATAATTACATGCCATAAGTATGAAATTTGATAAATGGATGCAAAATTATCATTTCTCAATTCACATCTACTTAAGGATGCATATATGACACAATTTGAAAGTTTTGAATCTAGAAGGTCCTAATCAAGTATGTATGTTACAAAAGTTTATTTATAGATTTAAACAAATGTCATAAAGTTAGGACATCCATTTTGATTAGACAACCAAAAAATTTGATTTTATTAAAAAAGAGATAAACGTTGTATCTATAAGAAAGTTAATAGGAGAGTCTTCTTAGGACTATATATAAATGATATATTATTAATTACAAAAGACATACCGATGCTTTAATCTGTAAAACTTGGTTATCTAAGGGCTTCTCTATGTAGGATATAATAGAAGAAAGATATATTCTATGAATAAAGATTTATGGAGGTTGATCAAAGAGGTTTATTAGTTTTTCCCAAATTCATGTGCATAGACGCAATGCTAAAAATATTTAATATAAAGAATTTTAAAAGGAGATTCTTACCCTTGCTGTATGATATTTCTCTATTTAAAGATACAGGAAGAGAGAAAAAATAGATTGTATTTCATATGCTTCATTTTTTTTGGATCAATCATGTATTTGATGTTATATATAAGATTGAATGTTTCTTATACTTGAACATAATAAGTATATTTGATGTCAAATTTGGTGATTATCATTATAGATTGTGAAAAATATTTTAAAACGTTCTTGAGAAGAAATAAAAATATTTTTTTAGTTTATTAATGAGTTAAACTAAGAATTAGAGGTTATTTAGATGTTTTTTTATTCTAATCATAACAATAGTAATTCACAATTAAGGTATACATTTACTTTAAATAATGGTGTAGTAAGTTGGAAGAGTAAACAAGCAACCATTGTTAGGTCTACAATCGAGACTAGGTACATTTCAGTGTCTAAGATGACAAAAGAATTAGTTTGGATCAAAAAGTTCATTAAACTTTGAGTGGTTTCTTACATTGTTGAGCCAGTAACTGATATTATTAAGCCAATAGTATTGTACTATGATAAAAATAGTGTTATTGTACAAACAAAGGAATCAAGATATCATTAATGATCTAAGTGTTCACTCAAGAAGTTTTACTTAATTAGGAAGATAGTAGCGTAGATAGACATTACATTAAATTGAGTACCACTAAAGAGAATATTGATATCCTCTCTTTAAGTTATTATCTCAAAAGAGACACGATCAATATATATGCAAATGGACATAATATTACATGTATATAAGCGATTATCTTTAATGTAAATGGGAGAGATTCTCAGTTTATACCTTTACAGGTTGGTTGCAATTAATTTATTGACATTATTATTATATTCAATAAATGCGTTCTTTATTTTTACATGTCTTGTTAATTATATTTAATACTTAAAATCCTTAAAACAATATATGATATTAGTAATATAATGTGATTATAATTATAACATTTAAATTGTATTTATGTATTATTCCTAAATTTTTTGTACTTATAATTTCCTGAAGACATGATATTGATGAAACATAAAACTTGTACATATTATGTTTCTTTTTTTTAAGAAAGTAATTAATATCATAAAGTATATAGAAACTTAAACAAACATGTGGATGCTTATAAAAGAATAAGTTCATTAAATTGGTTCGGTCAAGTCTATTTCTAACGTTTTATAGGCCTTGAGTAAAGTAAAAAGAAAGGACTAATAATTCGACAATATACAAATATGTGAACTTTAAAAACATATTATTATTTTATTATTATTAAAATTTAATATTTATGCATAAGTGACTCAATTTATAAGTTTACATACTCAACAAAATACTAAATGATGATAACATCAGTTAATAATATCTTACAAATGTCAACGATAATAAAATCAATAAAAATAGTAGCAGTAATAACAAAATAGCAATAACAGCGGTCGAACAACATTATCATATTGCAAAATACTAAGAAAATTGCACTAACAAGCACACAGATGATCATAATTTACGAAAAATAATTTCTTCGTTCATTTCTAGATGTAAAAATCATTAATAATATTTTTAAGATCAATATTATCCAACATATCCTTCTTAATATATGAAATAGCTAAATCATTCAACTTTTCTTACGACATTAATGACTTCAAATAGGTTTTCAATAATTTTAACTTTGAAAAGCTTCTCTTAGCTAATGTTACAAGTAAAGGTATAGTCAATAAAATTTGATAAATAATTTAAAGATTTGGATAACAATCTAAACTTAACAATATGTTAGATTTGACAGGACATTTGGCCTTAACCTAGCTCAAATTGATATTTCAATATTTTTAAACTAACACAAAAAGTTAACATGTTAAAAAATATTAATTCAATTAGGGACATCATCCGTAATTGAATTAATTATTTCAAGAAAAGTAATAAAGAAATACAAAAAAATGAATCTCTAATATAAATTTTTCATGATAAGTTTTTTATTTGAATCTTACTAATTTATTAATCAATAATTTTTTAAATATAGAAAGAAAATGGGGGCAAGTATAAAAATGTATTTATGCTAGTTAATATTTATGATTTATGTTATAATAATGTTGATAATTAAATTTTACAATTCTCGTAATCAAAGGGTAAAG
Organism: Erythroxylum foetidum; assembly: GCA_026546835.1. Taxonomy (NCBI): domain Eukaryota; kingdom Viridiplantae; phylum Streptophyta; class Magnoliopsida; order Malpighiales; family Erythroxylaceae; genus Erythroxylum; species Erythroxylum foetidum. Next base: position 10,612,872 of record JANZLF010000221.1, on the reverse strand, counting down.
TGGAGTTATTAATTTTGGATATTATTTGTCAAATCGACATTATATGAGTTCATCTTAAAAATAATAAAAATGAAGTGGCAGAATTTGATATTATTTCAACAAACAAGTGGGCTTTTACAAAAAATGTGATAAGTAATTAAAAAATTAATTTTAAGAGTCATGCCTTGCTACTCTTTTTTTAATTACAATGGGAAAAAAACGAGACAAATTACATGACTAGTCTAGGGAGGCTAATCCCAGTCATATCCTCTAAAAGGATTGAGAGGCACCCTATAGGTGTATTATCAAGAGTGGTAATCCCGAACCCAAATTTTACAGTAAAGTTGGCGAGCCAATCGGCACACCGATTTTCCTCCCTGTAAGTATGGCAAGGTAAGACTACCCAGTTTTGAGTAAATAACTCATTGATACCCATGACTAAGGGGTTGAGCAACAATGTCCATGTAGTTAAGTCAGACAGGATATTCATCACCGCTAGACAATTCATTTCTAACTCTACGCGACGATAACCAAGTCCCAAGCTAGGTTCAGACCCTAAAAAAACTCTACAGAGTTCTGCAAAGACAGAGGAGCACCAGCCAATATGTTGTACAAAGCTGCCAAGCCAAGCATCATAGCTATCACGAATAAGGCCACCTGCCGTGGCCAAAGAGGTTAAGCTTTTGCATGCCCCATTTGTATTCAGTCTCACCCAACCATGATTAGGTGGACACCAGCCAACAAGTTGCTTGCATCGAGGTCTATAATCAAAACAAGCTCTTCCTTGCCAGAATCCGATGAACATCCTGCAGGACAAGAGATGTAGGGGAAAGCAACCACGAGAACTGGTCATTAAAGAGGGCCATATTTTTCCAGGACCATAGAAACCAACACATGGTACCAAAGATAATTGAGCAATCAAGGCCAAAAACCAGCCAATGCTTTTGAAGAATAAGAGTGAGCCAATCATAAGTGTTTAAATTAAAAAAATAAAGAGAGATGGCTTGCAGAGAGAATGTATGCCACAGATTACGCGCTTTGGGGAAATCGCGCATAACATGTAGTGAGGATTCTTCTGTATGGCAATGATAGCATTCAACAATTTTAGTTAGACGTTTGCAAAAGCATTGTTGATTAGAGAGTAGACGATCTTGCGCAAGGAGCCAAAGAAATGAGTGAATACATTGAGGGTCGGGCCAGTGCCATACGTGTTTCCAAAATTCACTAGAATTGTAACACCCCACTCCCGCATGACCCGAACCAGACATCGATGGTGATATTCGAGCCCGTGCTCTGCGAGGGTGACGTGCTACATCACTCAATCAAAAAAAACTCAGTATATATTTTTTCAAAACATAAACATGCACAATGCGGAAAACAATTAACATAACAATCATTGGTAACTACAATGACCACGAGGGCCCTATTTATCAATACAAATTAATTCAGTCTGTTGACTTTACAACATGACCTAATCATTTGTACAAACATTCAAAAAATACAATTTTTTTAGACACTAATGCAGACGCGAACTGATACCGACCTCTTTTCTCGCTCACATGTGGTTGCTATATGCCTGTTGCCTAATGGGGTATGCTTCTGAGTCCTAAAAAATAATTGCAAATTTTGGGTGAGTTTTGCGAACTCAGTGAGGTAATCATCATCGATGGTTCACTCAATTTATGCAACACACCATTTCACATAACATATATTCACATTGTTGCATATTTGATCACATTTCACAATTTTACTTAAACATAGGCAATTTATACATTTCATTCGATTAGACATACATAACCAAATGAATTCATGTAACACTCAAGCATAACACAGTTGTTTCATAATTCACCTTCAGAAGTACCACATGATTGGTACCACAGGAGCATAAGGCATTTTGCCTTTCACTCAATCAAAATGATTCAAGCAAATGCATATGACATGTGCATGTGACACTTTTCTAATTTATTTCGATGTTGTGACCAAGTGCCTGAACTGTCCCAATCAGGGCACATTAATCGTTGAGCCTGAGGCTCTGAATCACTACTGTCCCAATATGGGCGCATTAATCATTGAGTCTGAGGCTCTGAATCACTATAAGCTCAAGGCCCGAATATATTGAGCTTTTAGCTCTCGATGGTTGCTCCGGTCATAACTGTCAATTACTGATCACGCATTCATGCATGGAATGCATATGTCGCAATGAAGCAAGGTCAACATCACAATCAATCCTAAATTATCACATTCAAATAAACAGTTCACAATTAATCACTTTAAAATCAAGATCACATTGAATCACATTTAAAGCACGGAGGTCCCAAATTCTCAAACAAATAGCACTTCTATGTCATAATCTCCCAATATATCGGACCTTCTGTCCGGAATCCAATCATAAACAATTCACAACCCCACCATTATTCTCCACAGAATTATAAGCGCAAAATTATAAACAAATAATAATTGAGAAACCATCTAGGTCACTCACCATTTTCTTCCGAAGCTAATGCCTGGAAGTCTCGGCAACATCTGCGGGTTGACGTACCAAATGTACCACTAAAACAGTCAAAATATTCAAACATTACCAAATGTATAATTAGAAATATTTAATAATGCACATGTATGCATGTTCATGACATTCCTGCATTATACCAAAAAATTTTGTCACAATATTTTTCTCTAAATTTTAGAAACTCATTGACACCGAAATCACTCAATTCGGACCTCTATAGGTACAATTATTGCTAAAACTGAGACTGTACACTATACCCAATTTCACTCTAAAAATTGAACATCTTAGGGACTGAATAGAAATTTGATTCCTTCAGATAACTTGTAACCCCATGTCTCTAGTTTAATTAGGAACAAGAATCACCTCATTTGGATCTCTACAGA
>JANZLF010000221.1:10576262-10588568 GCA_026546835.1 Erythroxylum foetidum | reverse complement strand
AAGTTGTATGTTCAAGCCGAGATATAATTCAATACTCCTAACCCGTCCCAAATTACCAAAATACCCTTCCCATCGGTAATGGGATGTTACATAGCACACCTTACGAAGGTGATATTCTTAGAAACAATTCATCTTTCCTTTAATTTCCACATTATTTCAATGTTAATACACTCTATTCTACAGTCTATCTCATGATATTCCATAACCTCGTTGTTGATACATCAAATCATTCATCTTTCATAAGTTACTTAATTTCTATTACAGATTCATTTCACACACTAACAATATCTCGAATCAATTCTGACCTTTAACCATTTTTGGGTCCTCTTCATTTCAATGTAAAGGCGAACGACCCTTTTTTGTCGTATAACGCCTCATACAGTATCCTAACGATATCACTATGATAGTGATTCATATGCTTAAATTCAAGTAAAACCATACATTAACCTCATGATCCTATGAACTCCAAAATATAAGTTTTCAAGCATATCCCCAACAGTTAAGACTATTTACAATTCAAACACTCAGTCACTTATCTCTACATCCTTAACAGTTAAATACTATTTCGACATATTCTTACTAGGATGTCTGACTTGGGCTGTTACTGACGCTTTCTCTAGTAATCTCTTCGTTCAATTATCTTTATTGGGTACACATCCCTTTTGATTCAGTCGCTAAATAGCATTTTTCAATTCAAACTCAAACTTGGATTCATTTTTGACAACTTAATAAGATCCACAATTTTCAAATTTTCAATTTGGGCCTTACTAATCTTTTCACGTGAACCCAATCTTAAATTCAATAGCTAAGGGTAATTTGATTTGCCCAACATTCATCTCAACATTTTATGCTTGTCATTGCTCTAGGTTTTGTAACCTCATTACCTGAATTTTTTTGTTACACAGTTATTGAATTTTCTATTCAATGCACCAATTTACAACACTACTTTTACGGGGAAATACTCATTTGCTTAATTAAAATCTTTCAGTAACTTTATTCATGGTCTCAACCTTATATTCAGTTCTTTAAAAATCCATAATTACCTCAAGCTTTAATGGTCTGTATATTTATATATATATCCAAAATGTTTCACTGTACATATAATGTCTGCAAACTTTCAAAGTAATCACTATAACAACAAGTTCTAAATCTTGTATCAAATAAGTAGCTCATAAGACTTTAATTGTCTCAATGCATATGAAATCACTATGATGCATTGGATTTCATACTATTCTCTGATGTGAAACATCATTGTTACTATATAATCTCAAATTCCAAATGATATTATTATCATTGATGTTATAATCCCTCAAAAATTGTCTTTACATTCATTACTGATACGGTTTACACATTTTTCCTTTTTCCTCAAACATTTTAAAAATGGGATAAGATCAGTAAACACCCCTTTACATTCTTTGGTAGTATCCAACGTATAGCTAGTTCTAAAGAACTCTAAATATCTCATTTATTCTTTGTAGTCTCTTAGTTCTTCATTACCTCTATTTCCTTGTATTTCTCAATACACCATGTTCAGATACTCTAAGATCCAATATTTTATTTATTCAAACAAAAATTCACTCCTCTTGAACTCGGCATAAAATTATTTTTACCTTCATGATATGTAAGATTTATCCTCAAGTTTCACAAATATGCTCTTTGCTTTTCAAATACACTCGATGTATCTTTTTTACTCATAGTCACAATTTGATCAATTTTTACTTGGATCACTGAAATTTCCAATACCATAATACTATTGGGGGGAAATATTAACTCCAACAGATATAACCCAAATATAACCCAAAAGGTACATTGATAATAGAATTGTAATAACCATATTCACTAATGTAGGTATTTGCATCATTTGAAGAAAAATGTCAAAAGCAAGGCTAGAGTTGAAAGTTCGATATGTAATGCTTATTTATTGGAGGAAGCAAGTAGATTTTGTTCACATTATTTTGAGCCATATGTTTACAAAAAAGACAGAAAAGTTTCTCGTAATGACGATGGTGGAGGAACGGGTGATACTAATGGTAACTTATTCATTTTCACGTGTCCTAGACAAACATATGCACGTTCAATGAGAAGAATGTTAACAGAGAAAGAAATAAAGGCTACCCATGGTTAAATTTTATTGAACTGTTACCTTTCGTGCAGTAAGTTGAAATTGATTAGTTGAGTTTTGAATTTTAGTGTTATTCAGAACTGAAATACATAATAATGTTTTTAGATTATACGAGGAATGGTAACGTAAGCTAATGCTCGAGAAAACACATGATGATATCAATAAAGAAGTTGGAAGAAACTTTCCTCCATGGTTCAAGAAATATATAAGTTTTCACTTACAATTATTAAAATGATTGAATTATAAGATTAAAGTATTCAAATGACATTATACTATTTAATATGATAATTTCATTTGTATAGGCCTTAGAAAATCTAATAGAGAACAAGTTTATAAGTGATCTTGTGAAAGGACCTTTTGTGAACTATTAAATTATATCCGGTGTATTTTATTATAGATACAAATATCAAATAGAATATTATGGTTATAACATGACAACAGTAAATAATGGAGTTTGCATATAGAGAGAATTGATGGATTACTATAGTAAAATTATTGAGATACTTGAAATTGAGTATCCTGCATTGCCAATAAAGCGAAGTATGATATTTAAATGTGACTGGTTTGATTCAACTCCTAATATTGGTACAAAAGTGCATAGCCGATACAATCTAGTTGAAATCAACCAGCAAAAATTTACACTTTACACTTATATTCAGATTTTTTACTATGATGCTTTTCAATTTAATTTCACGTATGAATTTTAGAATGAAAATATGTGTATTAAGAGAATGATAATGTTATAAATGTCTGATGCCATATATAGCAATATTGTTGAGTTACTTTATTTTTTTAACAGGGTAAATATCATAAAAATAGAGAAAATTATGCCAAAATTTTTATAAATTTTAGTTCACTTATAACATTTTACTTTGATGCAGAAAAAGTTTATGGGCAAGAAGTCTACATCTTGTTAGCTCTTTTTGCACACTCACAATAAAAAATATAACAGTGTGACCTTCACCAACACCAAATGTAGAGAACTAAATATTTGTGAAATTTATTCTTTAATATTAATGCTTAATAAGTATCACTTAATAACAACCTTCTAATGGGACCAAATACAAGAAAGCATTTAACGACAGTCTCAATAGTTTGAAAATATTGATGAGAGTGAAACCTATCTTTCATGTAGTGGGTGGTAGGAATTATCGTAGAAGGATCTTCAGATTAGATTCATTTGTGAACACATATTATTTGCAATCCTCCATATCCAATACAGCAGTATCTAGTAGGCAGTCCGCATCCAATGAAGTCCATGAGCTTCGGAGTATAGTACAAGCACAGTCAACTCAGTTGTAACAGTCAATAGAGTACAGAGACCAACTCCATAATGAGATGGATGAATTGAAGGGAAAGGGTAGCACCTCATCGCAACATTCAGAGCATCTGCATTCACCAATGAATAGCTTAGTTGTAGCCAGTATGAATTAAATATTCATTGTTGTAGATAATAATTTTTTATTAGCAACTAAGATAGTTTTTACTTTATATTATCAATCAATTTTCTGTTTTAACAAATTAAATGTAAAAACAAATCAAAATATTATTAGCAAATAACTAATAATTATATAAATTATACATCAATCATAACATTATCAAATACAATTAAATGCAGGGAAAATTAGAAAAAATATCAATAAATTTACCAATATAAAAACATAATCTATTTTGTAAAATGCAGTGAATTTACTAATGGACTACCAACCTCTGTTAGTAACATGCAATAAATTTACCGACAACCCTTCAATATCTGTTGGTAAAGTTAGTTGTGAATTCACCGATAGATTGTGGTATTCATAGGCAAAGTTACTGACAAAACGACTTGTCTATCACTAAATTTTCTAACCGATCTATCGTCGCTAAATTTATCGACAACATAAAAATTAATGTCGTTAAATATAGCGACGGAGCAGGAGTTGGCCATTGGTAAATTTGCAACAGAAAGCCTATACTTCATCATCAATTATTACTTACGGTCGTTTCTTCGACAATTTATTCCATCAGTAAACCTTTTTTTTGTAGTAATGTTACGTAATTCTTTTAAATATTAGGCTTTATTGAATGGTATCATCAAAATACAATCTTCTTTTAAATATTAGTGTTTATTGAATGGTATCATTAAAATACAATCTTTATTTAATGACATCATTAAAATATTTCATCAATCACAAGTCACATCAATAAAAAATTAGCAAAGACAATTTCTGGATTGAGTTGTCTTATATTTTAAAATTGAATACTTCTGAAAATGTTAGAAAGATAGGTTTTTTATATGTTTAGGGAATACGTAACTTATAAGTAAGCCTTAAATTAATCAGATAATCAACAAATGTAATGAGTTAATGATACTGACGCTAAAGTAAGAAACGATTATCAAACAACAACATAGAAAATGGTATAACATGAAAGAAGAAGTCATCGTATGCTGAAATTTGCTTAACCAACTCATAGACAAGCCAGTAATTTATCAAAAACAAGCAATGCTTGTCGCTAACTAAACTAAAATATGGGAAGATAGCTCTAATTTTCAGAGATGCTACAGCAAGTCTTAGTGCAATTTTCAGAGATTACAAAATAAGAAACAGAGGTTATAAGCTTTTATCCTTGGACAGCAGCAACTTCATTATTCGTGCAGATGAATTGTTTCAGAAGCAAGCTAGTTCTGACTTGTGCATTTCTCCATCGCTTTTGGGGCTGCACAAGAAGCAGATAAGTTAAAGGTGGGTAATAAAATGTAAAGGTTCGCAAAAGGGTTTACAACCGTTTGATGAAGACTACAGGGTAGTGGAATGCTGATTCAAACAAGATAAGAGCAGCAGGATCTCCAGCAGTTTCTTATTTTTCAAGTCCAACAAAATGCACATTTAGTTGCAATTATGAATAGGATAAGTGCATGCCTAGTTATATTCAACTGGAATGCCTACTGACTAGATGTAAGCAGATGATTTTATGTCCTATAAGACATACCTAGGTCGATTGCCTCTGAGCTCTTCATGATCCTCAGCCTCCTACAAGAGTCAGTGAACATCCTGCAGCAACAAAGACCAGTCAAACTGAGGATGTGGTCATCTGGTCCACAATGACTCTTAACAGGTCATGTTAATCCAATTTACTAAGCATTGGACACTTTGGAGGTCGAGTACAATGCCCCAGCTAGATCAATTGACCTAAAACTTTAAACCAACGTGCTACGAGGGGCATTCAGTAACTTCTTTGTTCGTAGTTAAGCACCTTTCTTATTGGTTGTAACCTATGATTTCCTGCTTCCGGGGTTTTGACACTAGAATGATCCTCCTACCTACCAACTTTTGGTTTGATGCGAGTGATAAGTTACAAGTTGGAAGTCAGCACTTACTTCCAAGGAACATCACCAACAAGCATCCAGTCACCATCTTTATCTTCATAAGTGAGTACATATTCAGAACCATGCAGGAGATCCTTTAATCCGCTCTCACTCAACCCATCTTTGCTGGAAGTTCCATGGGAGCCACTCTGACCTGAACCATCCATTCATGGAAATAAGTTAAGACACATGCAACCTTTGGGGAAAAGAATCAACTAAGGTACGTCCTGACAAGAGAAGGAAAGAGGAAGGAATGGATATAAGGGCTGCAATGACACAGAACGAGTATACACCATTTGATGTATGGATCAGGGGGTGTATATGCAACCTTCCAATCACATCATATGAGTTTTGCAAGTCGCAGTTGGTAGTTCAACAAAAGATTTTTGTAGGTTTTCCTTTCCAGGCTAACTCTTCAAAATAAGAATCAGTTGGACATTATACACGTTCTAGTCCATTTAGAATCTTAAATTTAACCAACACTGTTATTGGTACTTTAGAATAGCACTTTTGCCCGTGTAGGATATGGGAAGGAATTCTTTACCTATTCCCCTCCCAAATCTCCATATTATACTCAAAAAACCACATGCAAAAATTAATTACACTAATCAATCACATCTCTTACACCTTCCAACTTCCAAGTAAAATAGTTGAATGCTCTTTACAGAGTCAGCATGAGAAATGTCATCAAATGTTAAAGGGAGATACAGAAAAAACATGGATGATATAGAGAGCATACCAATAGTAAAGCCCCCAGACATCTTTTCTAGTGCTGAAGAGAGCTCTGCGTAGTTGCCATAGGTTTTCAGATCTATTTTTCTCATATATGGAGCACCATCCATACTGACCTTAACATAGAGACAGCCATACCCTAACTTTCTTTCTTTGTCATTGTCATCATCCTTTGGCGGATGAGAAGCCAATGTATTCTTTCGGAAAGAACGAATCGGTGGCCATCCCACAACTTGCGTCCTACATCAAGGATAGTGCAGAAGAGGATAACTGATTTTGTCACTTATAGCATAGTAAGATGTTAAGTACCAATTGAATAGTCTGCTTGTTGTAAAGATACATTAAAAAATCTATCATAACCAAACCCTCGATCCTCTGTCTACATCGAGAAGATAAGATCTATACGTAAAACCATGCATTACATATCATTGCTGCACAACTGATGTTTATTATATCTAGATGAAACATGTATGAATGCAAAGATCTTTCAAGATATTGGCAGTTTTGTACTTAGTGAAAGAAATCCCAACAAACAGATGGAACCCAGAAATCAGAATTAGTAAAAATTTTGGTTAGAAAGGCTTAAAAGGTATTCTCTTCTTCAAGTGTGTTGCTTGCATGCTTAATTGTGAAAGATCATTTAGTTCACAATTGAAATAAGGATAGTACAAGTTTGATTCTTTTTTTTTTCCCTCTCTTAACCATAATGAAGCTCTGAAAAAGAGGATTAAATCTTATCGTTTCATGAAACCAGATCAAGCAACAAAAATGGAGCAACTTGATAGAAGTCTCATTTTTTAGTATATGAAACCAAAACCAGAGCCATTTCTGCTAAGACAAAGCTAAAAAAAGTAATCGCAAGCAAATATAATGTAAACACACATGCATGCTCAAAACAAAAGAGAAGCAGCAAGGAAGTTACTTGGGAGCAGGAGCAGATTCATGGCCATTAGCACCAGAAACCCTAGTGCTTTTCTTCCGAACCACAGTTGTCGGAGACTGAAGCAACCCATTGGTAATTTTGTCAGCATTAGAAAGTCTGAAAGAAAAATCAGTATCAGGTATAGAAGTCTCAGAAAAAGTCCAGAGTACAGGACCACCATGAATGGCAACAGAGAAACCCCTCTTAGCACCGGAAACAAAGCTCTTGTTGAGAGTGGTGTTGTTGCTGCTTAAGCCAACACCAAGCTGGGAACTTTCACTGTTTCTTTCCGGTGACTCGGACCCAGGTAAGGCGAGTCTCAGTTCAGTGGCTTTCAAGTTGGCCATTGAAGAAACCTCCTTCTTGGGTCCTACGTAATCATGTACTAAAGGCATAGACAAGAAATTCTCGACGAAACACTTAAAAACGGAAAAGCTTTTAGCTTTAGATTGGAAAAGCTATTTCACAAGACCATGGAACAGAAGAGTTATCAAGAAGAAGAACAAGACAATTGATGAACATAAAGCTCTCAACTTCCTCTTGGTTGGTGTTCTGTTTCTTTGTGGATTGATGTAGTGGAACTTACGCTGTGATAAATTAAAAAGGAAATGGGGACTAGATTAAACTATGAAAGCAGGGGAAAGGTTGCTGTGGAGCTTTATGACTGCCCTCTTTCTCAGCTTCATATCTGACGTCTGTAGTATGCATATAAATGGGATGCGAAGTGGGTTAAGATTTGCTAAGACCTGTCACGTTGGTTGTCGAGAACTTATTAGAATTTGTTAAACAAATATTGAGGAACTCGACGATTTAGTATTACTAACAAAGAGTTCACTTCCCTTGATGCAATACTGTCAAAAAGCATTCCTTCTCTTTACCACACCTCTCTTTGACTATGATTCTCTTTCAACGATTCTGATCATGTCTTCCTAAGGCAAATCAAACAAACGAGAAACTTAAGTTTGTTTAAAGATATTAGAACTTCATTACTCGTGGTGGAAAGTTTTTACTGTTGTAATCAAAGAAATTGAACTTTCAGTTCTAGATTTTACAACTTTTTTTCTATACGTTAATAAATATAAAAATATTAAAGAATTTATAATGGTAAGTGTCATCTATTTAAGTAATTAGTTCTAGTCATTTTGATAATATTTAACCCAAGCTGAATTCTAATGAATGAGTCCTACATTTTATCTGTATTAAAATTTTTAATATAGTATCAAAGTAAGTTTGGTCTGGATTATTAATTTTTCGATTGTCTGTCTCGATGTCCAATTCCAGTAATCAAGTCCAATTACTCCAACATTTATTTTAAATGACAACTGAAAGTCTAATCCCAATTGTACTTAAGGGAGAGTATTAAAATATCACATATTGACTAAACATGAAAATATTAAACACTTTATAAGTGATAAGGGTTAAGTATCCAAATTATTAGTTCTAGTCATTTTTTACAATAGTTAACTCAAGTTCAATTATTATTAGTAGACTTTTACTGTGTCCATATTAAAAAATTCTAATATAGTCTCAGAACAAGTTAGGTTTGAATTATTAATATGTCTGAATATTCAGTTCTAACAATCCGATCCGGTTACCATTATCTTTATTTCAAATGACAACTAAATATTCAATCTCAATTACACTAAAAAGGAAATATCAGAATATCTTATATTGACTAAATATAAAAAATATTAAAGAAATATATAAATAGTAAGAGTTAACTATTTAAATGACTAGTTCTAGTTATTTTAACAATAATTGACCCAAGTTCAATTATTATTAGTAGAACCTACATTTTGTTCGTATTAAAAAAAATCGTAATAGTATAATCAAATCAAGCCTAGCCACGACACAGAAAACTTTATTCCGGCCTTTAACCAACATCGCTTTATCAAACTCAACCGAACTTTACCCAAGCTCAGTTTAATTAGTAGTAGGACAACCTCTTTTTAAAAAAAAAAATCAAAACATATATGTTTCATTTATTTTTTAAGTAAAAGATGAACACTAATGGGAGCAGTCGAGACTCCATGGCAGGAAAATGATGGAACCAAACCTCTCGCGTTTTCAAGCTCTTAGCAAAAGCAAAGAACCCGTTGAGACTCGACAGCCTAAAGAAAGCATATTTTGCAAGAGATTCCCTGTGGACATTTGTGTTGTTTGGATCCCCAGAAAACATCGAAAGGGGAAACATGAAGTCTGTTGGCGGACGTATCCAAGAAAGTGCGGGATTTAGAGAAAGTTGACAGAAGCAACCATGCAAAAAGATTTAACAACATTAAGGATTAAAAAATTATGGAAAACACAAAAAGGAAATTAGAAGATTGGTAACGTCTTTGTATATTATGCATCATCTGCGTATATTGTTTTCGAGGGTTGAGTTTCGATCTTCTTAGGGGACGAGACATGAAAGGGAACTGACTCTGTGTTTGTAGAGCGAGATATCACTGCGAGTAAGCTTTGTTTGTACCCTATTATGTTCTGCATTGGTGTTTGATCCCTGCAAGAGGCCCTGATTTTGTTTCAACTTCTCCTGGAAAACGTTGTCCTATCAGGTCTGGCGGCAATCTTTACGCATCATTTCCCTTAATATCATCAATGTGTACTTTTTAGTTTGATAAGAACACATCATTTGGTTGCTTTGAACGTACCTGTTTTCTCCTCTTGACTCTGCCAATTGCCCAGTAGTACAAACATAAATGGAGAAAAACGCATGGTAGAAATCACAATAATTCGAATGAAACAAATGGTTGAAAATTACGGCACGATCTCATCACGTATGTCGTGGAAATAAAAAAATTAAAAATTAAAAATTTTAATTTTTATAATATGATTAATTTATTGCAATAAAGTATTAATTATCAATAGTATCTTATTATAAAGTTCCTTACTCATGAAATTGATTTTTTTTAAATTTTAACTAAAATTTAATTATAATTATATTGATGATAATAAAATTCAATTTCTAATTATTTATTAAATATATTATAGTACTTACTTATTATATATATAAAAATAATAACATATTAAAATAAAAGATAGAGATAGATAAGTCTTATGAACTAAATAATCATTTTATTTTATTCTCTTATATATATATACTTACTAAGAATATTAACAATAAATACATCAATTTTCAAAATGATTTATTAAATAAGTAAAAAAATTTAAATTTTGAAAGTATATTTTAATCTAATTTTTAAATTTAAAATATATCTACTAAATGATTACCAATTAACTATAAAATAAACCAAATGAATTATTAAACATAACTTAAATAATAGTTAATATTAATAATCAAGTAACACAAGTTCCTTAAGAAGGGTGAGAGATGAGTGATCTGAGCGAGATCGATTCGGGTGAGAGAGTTTCAGAATTTCTAGATCGTCAGTTAGATCCTTCCCCTCTATATGGCTTCTCTTTCTTCTTCCTCCTCTACCCGACTGCCTCTTTCTCCTCTGCCCCTTACCCGTAAGACTGCTTTCTCCAACCCTAATCTCCAAAACTCATACCCAAACATTCTTTTCTCGTCACCGCGCAAACATCTAGCCCCTAAAACTTCCACCATCAACCATACCCAAAACACAACATCATTTAACCCCCATTAGATGTAGGCGCAATTAAGACTTACTCGAGACCTGAACCTGAAAACATCTCAAACCCCTCTATAAAACCATTGAAGAATATCCGATCGTGGAAGTCCGTAGTAGCCGACTGCATGTAGGAACCTTCAGAAGCTAAAACTTTGACCTACTACCCCTAAGGTGAAGGAGGATAAGATATTTGTTATTCCCCCACCAGAATTACCGAAGAATGGTACGACTCTACTCCGACTGGTTCTGATTGGCTTCTTCGTCGGTAAGAGATCAACATTCCCTGTTGTCCACAGAGCATTGTCAAATCTGGTTAGAATTCGATTTGAAGGAAGTGTTAATTACGAGTTCCAATAACTTTTTGTTTAAGTTTGATTCGGAGCTAGGATTGAAGATGGTACTGGAGAAGGTTCCTTGGCACATCCAAGGCAAACCCTTATTCTTATGTAGATGGTGTCTGAATATGGGAGAACAAGAGGAAGTTCGATGTGCCCCACTATGGACTAGGCTTTATAATATCCATGTAGAATACTAGAATATCGTAGGGTTGGGTAGGATAGCAAATGCAGTCGAATGCCTCCTACTAATGGATAATTAAACTGCTACTATGTCTAGGATTATGTATGCTAGAGTGTGTGTGGAACTAGAATTACAAAGAAGTTGGCCTACTTCATTTCAGCTGGCAACTTATAATGAAGAAGAGGAGATCAACTTTAAGGAAGTCAAGATTTAGTATGAGCAGAAGCATGACCTACCAACTCTGAGGAAGGAATGGGCACCCATGGGAAGAGTGTTTGTGACTGGTTTCCAACAGGAATTGGAGAAAATTAATGAGACTATAACAAATAATGTGACTCAGTAGAGAGGGGAGAAAGACTTAGATTCAAAAAGGTCAATTCAGAGCAACAAGGAGGTCAAAGATCCAGAGAATCATATAGAGCAAGATCAGGGTATAGGAGTCCAACAGACTGAACAAATGCCTAAGTTAGGCAACCATAATGATAAGGAAGATAGTCGTTTTGGTAGTTCTATCCCAAATAGCAAGGACCTTGAGAAGCATGTTGAATTTAGTAGGAATCAAGAGAAGACTACTACCCCACGTGGAGACCTAGAGGATCGGAACCATCCTAAGGTAAATTCTCATTCTTCCTCTCCCATTTCTGATTTGGTCCTTGAGAATAAATGTAACATCGAACTTTCTGAGCCCTTTGGTTATTATTCTGTATTTGGAGATACTACATTATATTGATATATACATAGTTTTATATGCATTTAAAGATGAATTTGAATCCTTTTGGTATGTATGCCAATGATTTATAATGTTATATGCTCTAACATAAATTTAGAGTTTATCGGTATGTGAAATCTTGGAGATTTCCGACAAATAAGCTTTTAAGTGTGAAAAATTGAGTCCATTGGATGGATATGATCATAGTGGTTAAATTAAATGCCTTAGAGGTGATTAGACATGATTTATAGACTTATTGGACACTTAGAAAGCTTAAATGGAAAAGTTGATATATATATATATATATATATATATATAAGGGCTTATTTGCAAATTGTTAAAAGTCAAAGGACTTAAACATAA